>PVKE010010315.1:0-42750 GCA_004027555.1 Craseonycteris thonglongyai | reverse complement strand
TTTATAGTTATTTGTTTATTTTCTTAGAAGTTAGAATCAAATTAGTTTTATTATGTTTCAATTTAGATGAATTATTTTTCTGTGATTAAACTTTCTATGAGTTTGATATTGAGCAGTAAACTTTAGTTCCCTTGCATGATGTTAAAGGTAATGAATTACAATGTAATGAAATAGTTAAACATATTTCTCATTAATAGACACATATTTTAATGTACTAGTAGTTTAAGTTGTTTTTTTTTCTCTAACACTTTACTTGGTGACTTTAAGTTTCCATAGAGTCAAAGCACTGCTTACAAAAACAATATTTTGCTTTTATATTTAAAAATGCCCTAGCACTTATTACTGTTAAGTGTTTAAAGTAGGTTACAAAAAAATAGCATCATTTCACTTTATTTAATATATAAATAGATAGTAGGGTATATATTCATATCAAAATTATATTAATAAAAGTTGTATCTGAAAATTGATTTGATATAAGTGATATTGTGTGTTCTTAATGCTTATATTTATTCTTAAAACTTAAAAAAGTTAACATATAAACCATATGTAATCTTTTTGGGTGGAGGAAATCATTGTAAAAGTAGAAAATGCCATGTGGATATAGTGTGATTTTTGTTTTTATGCCCAGGGATTTGAATAATAATTTCTCTGTAACATCTGAAGATTGACTTGGGAAAGAGGCAAACTAATTTGTTTTTGGAAAAGTGTGGAAGCATTTCTGATGTTTATACATAAGAATAGTGCCTCTCAACACTCCTATTGCCCTGCAGAAAAACACATAATTCACTTCTAACAAACCATCTTGTATGTCCTAGGGCTTAACCTTCCTTCCCAGTATGCAAGCTGTTACTCTACTTCTTTCACTGCTCTTTAGTCAAGAAAAATTGTATCAAAGCGCAAGAAAGAAAGAATGGCCACATATTAGAAATTACATTAGCTTTAATTATTTTCAAACTTGGTGGTATATTAATAAAATATTATTCATTGCCTCTTTAGATTCTCACAGTGGAGATCTGCATTATGAAAGAATTGCTTAGGCAGTGTTTCTCAAATTAACATACACCTAACGTATTTGGGTGAATATGTAAGCTCCAGATTTTGATTCATGAGGTCTGTGGTGGACTCTGAAATTCTGTATTTTTCATAAGCTTCCAGGTAATGTCAATACTGCTAATTGCAAAACAAACAACTAATATAAACACTCAGGTATAGCAATGAGAAGAGGGGCAAGTGAAGTATCATGCTCCATATCTGTAGAGAACTCAGGTATGCAATATTAACTGGGCTTTCGTTAAAGCAGAGCTGTCCAACCTTTTGGTTTCCCTGGGCCACATTGGAAGAATTGTCTTGGGAAACACATAAAATGTGTTAATACTAGCGATAGCTTATGAGCTAAAAAATGAACAAACAAACACACGCACATGCACAAGAAAATCTCATAGTATTTTAAGAAATTTTCAAATTTGTGTGGGCTGCATTCAAAGCCATTCTGGGCTACATGAGGCCTATCGACAATGGGTTAGCAAGCTTGAGTTAAAGCCTCATGGAGTGACCAGAAGTAAAGCAACTTTTTAATGTCTGGTGGGCAGTTGGTGTTCAGAGCTAACCATCATGGTCACTGTATTTATTTAACAAACGTGTAGTGCTTGCCATGTGCTTGGTATTATTCTATGTGCTTCCAAATACTAATTATTCAAGCTTCTTAGCAGCCCAACAGGTTAAGTTTCATTGTTTCTATTTTTCCCATTTTACTGATTGAAGAACTGAAGAACATTAAAGCTGGTGGCATTGAACCTGGACAGAAAGCTCCAGGTTCCTAGGCTGAACCACAATGACATGTCGCTTCTCTGACCCAGGCAATTCAATCTTTCAGATGCATTGACCTAATGAATTAACCCATTTCCCATTTAGAAAAACAAACAAACAAACAAAAGTGGCAGCTCACTGCTACATTCATTTAATTTTACATAAACACGTTCTTTGAGGCTGAAGCAAATCTGACTGGTTTTCCATGTGAAAATAAAGTATAAAAACTGTCATTGGAGTTATTCCTGAACAGAACTGGTGTCTAATTCTAATGTAACAGAAGTGTATATGACAATCAGTATTTAAAAAATTTTCACACCTAGGAATGCTACACTTTCTAGGATTTGAATTCTGTGGATTATCTCAAGGCAAATGCTACAGCTGAAAGATCTGCCGGCATGTATTCTGGGAAAACAGGAAATGGGTTAAAAGAGTGGGGGGTGAAGTTGTTATTAGGGTCACCAAGATTGCTTATCAGACAAAAGACTGAAGGGCCCTATACTTTATTTTATTTTATTTTTTATTATTATTTTTTAAGATTTTTTTTTATTGTTTTGAGAGAAGGTCTTTTTATTGTTTTGAGAGAGAGACAGAGAGAGAAAGAGAGAGAGAAGGGAGAGGGCCTAGAGCAGTCTCCGTAGTTGTACATCGTTAGTTGTGACATGGTTTCTTTCATCCCACACAGGTGGATGTGGGGCCATGTGGGGTGGGAACCAAACTGGGGGGCCTCCCCCTTGGGATGTGAGAAAGACCCTTCATTGCCAAGCCCTCCCGGTTGTCACCGGTTGTGCTGCAGGTCAGCATATGGGTTTGCACGAGCCAGGGCCAGGACTTGATTCCCAGACCTTGTGGTTGCAAGGCAAGCGCTCACCCTGTTGAGTTATCCCAGCACCCTGGGATCATATACATTATTTTATTCCATGCAGGCCCACTGAGTCTGAGTGTTGTAGGTCCATTCCTTCTATACCAGTGGCTCCCAACCTTTTTCCACTTCTGTATTTTAAACTCACTTTTATAAATTGTACCTCTTGTTTTTAAAACAGCTGTTTTTTAAATACTGACACTTTTGTTCAGTGCCTATCTCAATGTAAAGTCATGGCAATGTGGTAATAAGTTAGGAAAGATAAATTACTATACTAAAAGTATAACCCACAGATTTAATTTTACAATATTCATCACACAGTGAAATGCTGTTTTTGATTATTTTTTTGCATGCCCCTGAATGGCCCAGCATGTACCCCCTGGGGTGGGCATACCTGTACCACCACTTGGGAACCAATGTTCTAGACAGCAGTGTAGAGATTCTTGATGTGTATTATTCTATTTTAGAACCCAGGAAAGCACGTGTGTACCAAAGTCTGAAAGTACGAGTAGGGACTGGACATTAGTGGGATTAATTACTGAATATCTGGAAAAGATAAAGGCAAAAATTAGGCAAGAATTATTTTTTCAGAATCTCTATATAATAGCATTCCATCAAAATTCCATAGCTCTCTTACTGAAATTGAAGGGTTTTGCCATTAGCCCTAGGTTGCAAAATAAGTCAAGGTCAACAACATTAGGTACACTTTTAGGTGTGTGTCAGTACTAGTTCTAGCTTTCTTTAAATCTTACCTCAGTTCCTAAAAAAAAAAAAAAAAAAAAATCAGTAGAATATTCAATCCTCAAGATCCCTCCTGTTAACATTTCTCCGTTTATAATTATCATAATAGCCAGGATTTAATAGTGTTCACGTTCACTTCCCATTCTTCGAATTAATGACTAATAATTCTGAGATGCAGGTAGCGGGCGCTGGAAGAGATGTTTGAGCTGGTGTGTCAGACTTCAAAGCAAATTCCAACGTCAACTCAGCAGACTCTAGTCCAGCAGGATAGGGTTGTCTGGGGTGAGTGTGGGGGTGGGGGCAATGAGATCCCCAAATCCCCATAGAAGAGAGAACATTTGCATTGACATTGTTTGCATTTGTTTATGGCGCAACTTCAGTTCTTAAGTCATTCACTAGTATTCCCATGAAAGCTGTATAATGAAAGATGGAAGTGAATTTGTGGGAACCAAAGGGTGAAAAATAAACAATGCCCAGGCCCCTCAGAATCAGTTACTTTGACCCGTTTCTCCAAGTCTTAAGACTGCACTTTCACAAGAGTGTGTGTTTAGAGATTGCCATTTCTATTGGTTTTACGCTTTTTCCACATTTTGATCTCCCTTTTTTGGAGTGTTTTTTTTTTTTTTCCTGACTAAATGTTCAGTAGCTGCCAGGTGTTTCCACACTTGCTGAATCATCTCAGCTCTCCGGCAGGGCTGTCTGGCTTTGATTGGCAGTCACAGGGGATAGGCGATGTTTCAGGTCAGGGCTCCTGGAGGCTGTAACGGCTGCCATGTGATGATTTATTATTTCTGATGACTAATTATAGGGAGGTTTGTGTTTCATGGGTATTTTGATGGGAGTTCTTTGCAGAGGTATCACCTTACTAAAATGCTTTGATATTTCAACCTTTGTCAGCACCTAAATGATATAACCTTTCTCTGTGAGTTAAGGAAGATCAGGAAGCAAAAAATATTTATATGGTCAATATGACAATTTCCTAGAGTGAAATTATGAAGGTTTATGAGAGAGATGATTGATCTCAAGATGGGAAGGATTGAGAACAGGCCCAGGGAAAGCTTTATTAGTAATTAGAAGGTGCTTACTGGGAGGAAGTTGGTAGAAAGCATACAGCATAAAAATACAATGTGATTGTTTTATGTGGATTGTGTTAAATACCTCATAATAACACTGTCTCAAAGCCCATACATAAAATTTTATCTCTTTAAACACTGTATTATTATTATTTTTGTTTTAAACAAAGAAACTCTATTATATCTACTTACAAAGAATGGGTGTACTGCTAACCAACCCAAATCACATGTAAAATTTATAAAAAGAAAATGGCCTGGATAAAGCATGACAATTATCTGACTTGATTAGTAGATTTTTGGAAATGTTGAATGGTAATAGTTTTCGATGAAGCAATAAACAACTGTAAAATCTGCTGACTCATAATGGCAAATATTCATCAAGCAAATTTCATCAGAACCATGGGCTGACTGTGACTCTTCTGGGCTCAGCAGGATTCCTCTGGCCCTGACAATGCTTGACGGGACTTGATTCCACGTGGCTTCTATTTCAGGACTCAGGGTGAAAGGACAGCCACTATATGGACCATCTTGTTTTCCATAGAAAAGGACAGAAGTGCAAGGGGGTGAAACCAAACCACATTCATTTAAGGTTTCTATGTAATACTTGAAAATGGTGTCAGTTCCATCCACTCATGTTCCATTGGCCAAAGTCACATGACCAAACCCCAGACCAGAGAGGTAACCAAGCATATTCCATCTCTAAGGAAGTACGATAAAATCTGGGATAAAATAAGTAATTGTGAATAAATAGCACCATCTCTCACAATGACCCCAAATTTTGAAATGACATAAAATCCACTTAAAAATAAAATAACAGAAGGAAAATGTGAGGGCAAGAAATATAAATGAGATTGCTGTGAGTGAGGTACACTGGTATTTAGTTTGTAAGTACTCGTGTTCCCTAAACAGTACTGGATTGACACAGAAACTCTCAACTTAGGGTTTGGCAGCCCCTGATATATACCTTTTGCCAGGAACCTACCGGAATTCATAGTAAAGAATAATTTGCATCCCCTACACAAAGCAAAATTCTAGACTTAAACTCTTGGTCAATGAGTGTTTGCTGAATCATGTTTTATATTATAAAAAGAAATGCAGTCACGTGTTGTTGAACAAGGAAGACATGTTTTAAGGAGCACGTTAGGAAATTTAGTCATATGTCCTCTAACAATGGGTTATGTTCTGAGAAATGTATTGTTAGGTGATTTTGTCATTGTGTGAACATTACAGAGTGCACTTACACACACCTAGATGGGGGTACCCTACTATATACCTAGGCTACATGGTATAGCTCTGTTGCTCTTAGGCTACAAGCCTGTATGCACAGCATGTTGCTGTATTAAACCACACAAGATAAAATCAAGAACTGGAGAAAAATGACACAGTCAAGAGACATGGTAAACACAAGGGGAAGCCGGGATGGCTCAGCGGGTTAAGCACTCTCTTTGCAGCCCCAGGAACCGAGGATCGAATCCTGCCCTGGCCCGTGTGGACCCACATGCTGAACTGAAGTGAGCTTCCCATGTGGGAAGCCCTCAGCCCAGCTACCACCCTGTGGGACCCCACCCACCTGTGTGGATCAAAACCATGTCAAAAACTGATGATGTACAACTGTGGAGACTGCTCTGGGCCCTCCCCCTTCTCTCTGTCTCTGTCTATCTCTGTTTGTCTCTGTCTCTGTCAAAACAATAAAATAAGTCTTTTAAAAATATATATAAAAAAAGAGACATGGTAAACGTGAGATGTATGTATGAGCCTACTGCAATCTTAACATGAGATCCTGCTTTATTACAAACTATTTTTATAAGTAGAAAGAGTACTCTCTAAAATAACAATAAAAAGTACAGTATAGTAACTACATAAACCAGTAACAGTTATTTGCTATCATTACCAGGTATGATGTATTGTACATTAATTATTTGTACTATGCTTTTATATGACTCTCAGTGTAGTAGGTGTGTTTACACTGGCATTATTACCACACACAATGTGAGTGCTGCATTATACTACCACATTACCTAGGTGAAAGGAATTTTTCACCTGCATTATACTCTTATGGCACCATTATTGTTTATGTCATCTGTCATTGACCAAACCATTGTTATATGGCCCAGGCCTGTATGTATAGGATGATATAGAGGCTTTAGAGGCCAGGTATCAAGTATCCCAATCTATAGATGAAAAACACTACATTTATTTGTTTATTTATTTATTAAGATTTATTTTACTGTTTTTGACAGAGAGAGAGAGAAAGAGACAGAGAAAAGGGGGAGGGTCCAGAGCAGTCTCCATAGTTGTACATCATCAGTTTTCAACATAGTTTCATTCCACAGGTGAGTGCAGGCTGCACAGTGTGGGGACCAGGCAGGGGGGCTCCTGCATAGGAAGCCCATGCTGGTGGGAACCAAATTGGAGTAGGACACCCCAGGTCAATGGGTCTACACAGGCTGTGGCGGGACTGGGACTCGATCTTTGGACCCCGGGGCTGCAATGCAAGTGCTCAAACCCACTGTGCCATCCTATCTTCCCCAAAAGCACTGAATTCAGAAAGATAGATGTGACTTCTTCACAGAAAGAGTGAATCTTGAGATTTCTGATTAGAGAAATTATGGAAACTTGGATTTACTAAGGTCAAGGTGCACGTGGGAGGGCCCTGGTTTTTATTACAGTGAGGCAGCCTATCACATTTTTGCACACTAAACTCTCTAGGCTTTGTAGGTAACCATCAGCAAATGGAAATCTTTACTTCACACCCCTAGTCAGATTAATCAAGGACATAGTGCCCACACTGTCCTCTCTGCTAGCTGCCAAATAATCCATTTAATAATAATAAAAAAAATGTATGCAAACAAGGCGCACTATTCCCAGGCTACATGCAAACCCTTTCCACATCTTTTTTTTTTTTCTGTCTTATTAATGCTTGACTCAGTTTACCAGCCAATTCCCCCATGTGTGAGTACATTATTGCCATGTAAAGTGCCTAAGCAGCTTGCAGAACTGCTCACTAAATGTCTTTGAGCTATTCTTGGATAATGTGAGAAGGGTAAGTAGTTAGGATTTCTGAGGTTGCACTTGAGTTTACTGGCAGGCAGTGAAAGAAGAAGCTGCAAAGGTAGGCCCGGTCAGGCGATAAATGCCTTCTTATGTTAAATTAGGAAATTTGGAATTCCTATAGTCTGTGTGCAAAAATGAAAGCATTTAAAAATGCAGAATTGTGATCAAAATGAGTTTATCATGAACTAATTAACTAGTTAATTAATTCAATACTTATTTGTTGGCTATCCTGACCCTACCAGGATGTGTGCTAAACAACAATAAGCCAGGCATATGTGATGTCTATTGTCCAGAGGCTAAAAACTAGTGTGAGCATAGACAATCAAGGAGCACATAATGAAATCACTAAGTGATAATTATAAACCATGTTAAACATCTTGTGAAGAAATCGAGCCTTCCTCATATCACACGAACACAGGAGAAAAGAGTTTCCAAAGTTGCTAATTCAGCAGCCAGTTTTAGATGTGATTGAGCACACAGATTATTTTCCTGTTTCTTATTAGACCTTCTCCTTATATAGACATTTGACCCCTCATGGATCAGATGGCTATAGTAGTTCTAAGTATCTTATCCAGAGGACAGAAGCATGCCCATCTTTATCCCCTGCTCCACTTTTTAAAAATTGTATTGTTTTTGACAGAGACAGAGAAGGAGGAGGGCCCAGAACAGTTTCCATAGTTGTACGTCATCAGTTTTTGACATGGTTTCATTCCACACAGGTGGGCAGGGGCTGCGCAGGGTGGGATCTGGGCTGGGGGCCTCCTGCATGGGAGGCACACTCCCTCAAGACAGGGGCTGAACTAGGGGGTAAGAAGCAAACCAGGGGCCTCCCGCATGGGAAGCACACCCCCTTGAGCTAGGGGTCAAACCCGGAGGGCAAGAACCAAACTGGGAACCTCTTGCATGGGAAGCACACCTCATTTCAGTCTATGGGTCCACATGGGTTGTGGCCGGAATTCCGTCCTTGGTCCCCGGGGCTGCAAAGCAAGCTCTTAACCCGCTGAGCTATTCCGGCTTCCCTTCCTTACTCTTTTTAAGAAGAAGTGTGAATGCTCTTTCTCATAGTGAATAGCCAAAATTCTGTCAAATGTCCATTCCTGTACAAATCATTTCTGAGGGTTAAGGAAATACCTCAATCAGTACCTATGTTATCTAACAATGCTGCCATTGGTCATGTGTGGCTATTTAAGTTTAATACAATTAAAAATTCAGTGTCTCATTTGTTCTAGGCATAATTCAAATGTTTTATAGTCACATGTGGTCAGTAGCTACCACATCGAGCAGTGCAGAATATGTTATTTCCATCATTGTAGAAAGTTTTATTATATTGAGCCTGTTTACACAAATCAAGGCTCAAATTCTAGGGCACGGGAGAAACCCAGCTTTTCTTGAAGCATGTGACCTTTGACCTGAACAAAATCATTATTTTGTTGCCAGAATCATTGGGGTAAGGAAATGAATATTAGGTAAAAACAACAACAACAATGTTGCCAAAATGTCTGTGGGGTGAGAAAGAATGTGTGAGATGACTTAGGAGCCAGAAGCAATAAGTCTTGGGGACTGATGGAGTAATTCACAAAAGAGGAAGAAGTGTAGGTTAGTAATAAGGTTTCTGGTTTGGGTAACTTGATGGATGCTGGCCCCATTCACTGAGAAAAGAAATGTAGAAAAGAAGTCATTTCAGTAGGAAAGACTAATGGATTCTAGTCACAGAGAACGGAAGGGATATCTGTGGGAGAGGAAGGTCAAGATTTTCAGTGGGCAGTTGACAATCCAGTAAAGTAGCCATTAGGGTTATCAGTGATGGGAGAGTATTTGTGGCCCCATAGAAACCTGAAGCAGCATAAGATGAAGCATTGAACATGATCTGGTGTAAGGTCAAGCAGTTCTTCCTAATATAAATTTAAATATAGGGAAACAAAAATATAATACTAACACATTCTTTCTTTTGACAAGAGCTAGTATTAGATGATAAAGACATAACACATACTGCTTTCTATTCCAGTACATTTGCACTTTACTGAGATCAGAAGGATTTGCCTTGGTTAAGTAAATGTATCACTAATTGCAGTAGACTGATAAACATTTGACTATATATTTGCTCCCTTGGTGTACAAGGCAATATTAATTTATATTGGCTATGCTTCACAGTAGCATATATTTGTTTTCAAACTACATGTATATGTATCACAGTCTGTTGTTTGCTGGAATGGTTTCACGCAGAATGCAAAAAAGATAGTTGATTCATTTAATTAAAGGAGTAGCTAGTTCCTTTTTGGATTCACTTTTCTTCAGTTTGCCATAGACATCATAAAATGTAGAAATAACATTTAGCGCTATGAAACAGTAGGAGTATTGGATCTTTAGTTAAGAAGAATGGAGCAACAAGTTTTCCTCTCTGAAAGTATAATGAAAAGGAAAAGGTATAGGAAAGCTCATTTTGCCCTGATCTCTAATATACATCTTGCCACACAGATGAATAAAGGAGACCAAGGAGGAGGTTCAAAGGACAACCTCTTTCCCACAGTGCATGAAGTCTGCTCTCTGAGAAGATCAGGCCTGCTCTCTGACAGGGGTTCCAAGCTCGGGGCTTCCCTGGGCCGCATGGGAGGAAGAAGAATTGTCTTGGGCCACATATAAAATACACTCACACAAATGATAGCTGATAAGCTTTAAAAAAATTGCAAAAAAATAAAATAAATCTATGTTTTAAGAAAGTTTATACATTTGTGCTGGGCTACCTTCAAATCCATCCTGGGCCCTGGGTTGGATAAGCTTGATCTATTTACTGACATGCAGTTGAAATTTCTTTGTAAACCACTTACTGGTATCTGATACACACATAAACACATATACACACTAAAATATACATATGCTATGAACTTATGCATATGCATATATGATGTACATGAATATATACATACAATGTGTGTTTGCATATGTATTATCTATGTATGTGTGCTTATGCATACTTATATGCACACATGAACACATGTAAGTTAAAATCTATTTGTTGTCTGTCTCCACCATGAATTTATAAACTCCATGACAGCAAGAACTAGGTTTATATTTACATTGCAAAGTATAAGACGTTGAATAGCTTTAGGCTAAATAAGTGTAGAAAACCTTTCAAATTTATCTTGAACTTGTGTGTATGTGTGTGGAAGGCATAACTGAAGATGAGTATCTTTTATAAGTGTATATGAAAATATTTTTATGAATACGAGGGCTTTATGTGGCTAACTGTATAGGAGCGATGAATCAACATATTGTCTTTACAAACATTTTATAAGGATGGCACCTCAGTAAATGAATTAAGTTATATATCTGTTGTCTAAAAAGTATTAAGCCTATTTTTCTTAGTACAGTCAGGTCTGTATTATTTATGGGTAGTACACTGACTGTAAATGAAAGCTATACAGTTTTCTACTTTGGGATTTAATTTAAAAGGATGTTAAATGAATGATAGTATATTCCAGAATAATAAAATCGAAACTACCAGAATAAAATCGAGACTATCAGAACAAATCAGTTTTAAAACTTAATTAAGAAAAGTTATAAGATCAGTTACATGAATCAATCTAGTAGAATTTGAAAAATAAGATGCCCAATTTTCATCAGACACAAGGGGAAAAATTAATAGGACCTAATTGAATCCTAGTAACTCTGGAACGTTATAAGAAGGCTCGCTTTGTCTTGCACAAGATGAACAGCAATTAAAACATTTCAACCAATGTGTCATGTAGTGTGCTTGAGTGCGATATTGTTATGTTACATAATTACATGCTTATGATTTTGTAATAAAAGATTTGGTATAGATTACCAGCTCATAAAAAGGCCGCATTACTTATGCCAGGGCATTACTTTTGCAGGACCCTGTATGTGCTATGGTCAGATTTAAGTACGAAGGACTGATGGTTACCTGATTTGTTACAGAGGATGATAGTGTGTGTGAATGGTGGGAAATTGTCTGCACAAAATACTGGAGAAACAGTATTTTTTAAGAAGTGAAGAGTGGTGGTGATTTTCTTTGTTCCAATCAAGTTGACCACAGAAAAATTAGAACAAATAACCTTTTCAATAAAGGGAAGTTGTTGGTGGCCTTTTCAAAAGACAAATTATTTCTTTTCCAGTAAAGCTATGGATCTCAAATAAATGATTCCAGTCTTCTGAATTTTTAAAAATTATAAATTCCATATGTTTCACATGACATTTATATATTAAAGCTTTGGCTAATATGTGTATGTATATTTAAGTAGTGTGCGTGTGCTTTTTTATATCTCTGTGTTTTGCGCACAGTATATAGGTATAAATTTATCAAAATTTCAAAATTTCCCAGTGAAAGCCTCAGCTGAAACAGTCTTTGTTGGCCTCCACTCACTCCACTACTCGCTTTCCCTGGTCCGCAAGCCCAAAGAAAGTCACAGCTATTTCATTTTGTAACATATGTCTGTGAAGTTCTCTCACACATGTCAAGACAATGCTCTGGAACATATGAGTTATTTATCATCAAACAGATTTCATAATAACAGGTTCATCCACAAACCCAAATGTATAAAGAAGAATACTTCCCTTTCTTCTCTTAAAAGACAATGACTAAATGTGATAAGATAATGGGTGGAATATAGACAACTAAAAGCTTCCAGCAGATGTAGCTCTTGAAGCTTTTACTAAACACTGGAAAAGCATTATGCCATCATTTCAGGCAAGCAGAGAGATGACTGAAAGATATTAATAAAGTCAAGCTTCTCTTTTAGAACAATAGAAGGTCTAGACGTGAAAGCATCCTGAGCAATGCTCTCATCCAGCCTCCTTATATACTGAGGCCAAAAATAGGATGAATGTCTTGCCTAAACTCAGAAATTGTTCCTACAGAAACCAGGTGTTACAACAACTAGCGCAGGGTTCTCTGATTTCGTCACAGTTCTATCTTCCTGTGCAAAACAGCAGCCATTTCATTTATTTAATCTCTTCACTGAGCAATTTCTTGACTATGGCTTTCTCTACCCGCTATTCCTGTTTATTATTACCTTCTTTTTTTTCTTACTCCACATTTTTGAAATGTTCTTTGTGCTATTATGAAAAAAAGAAGTGTTAAGTACACTCCCTGCAATGGTTTGAAAAGAATATTAGCAGGCAGAAAATGCTGTGCTATGCCTGTCACACCTGCAGTGTAATAGCATTCTCTCCTGGCAGGATCCATAGGATCACTTGACACAGAATTAAAAATCAGCAGTTCCAGGAGCAGGGCTGGGCCTTCCCCACCAGACCCTCATCCCTGGCATTTGAGCTGAAGAACACACTTCCAGTGAGTGCAGAAATACAACTCTGAACCTGGCCACTGTGCCGTGTTGTGTCACTTGCTCAGACCGTGCATGACAAATCCTTTGATGCGTCTGGTGACATTTAGAGAGCACTGTGGACTCTGCCAATATGCCAAGCAATCAAAGTGTGCATGACAAATTACGAAACACATACTGTGAAAATTATGGACCCTGTCACGGTGCCAATCTTCTGCTGAAAACCTACTGCTGCTAGAAGTAATGTTGGCACAAGCGTGTCGCTAAATTCAGCCGTATTTCTAATTCAGTAATGGATTGATCTTAATGGTGAGTGGCTGTACCTGCTTAGATTTCAAACAAGTACTGTAGGAGCTAATGACTTCACCTGCTATGAAAGGGATTCGGAAGGATTGAATACTTTTTCCGCTCTTTTCTGTTGATGGCCCTTATTCACCTGTCTATCACACAGGGTTCATGTACAAGGCCTGGTTTTTCAGTTGGAGAACAGGACACTGGAAGAGCTATTTCCACCTGACTGAAACTTTGCGGGTATCTATATCTCCACTGCATCTTAACACAGACAACACAATCCTCATGCCTGAGGTACTTGCGTGAAAAGCCCTGAGCAGGAGGACACCATGAAATGGGGCAGCACAGTTCTAATGAGCTCCGCTAGAGACGTGACCAAAGAGTTAGAGACATAAACTGGACCACGTCAGCGATTCGTTGGAGAAGATCCCTAAGTGACAGGCACTGGGAGACCTACTTTGCAAACCTACAAACACAAAATAACAGCAACAAAAAAACCAAAGTAAGAATACAGGAGCTAGACAGTCATAAAAAAAGATAGTCAAGGAGACCATGCCACAACCTGATGAACATAGAAGTCTACTAATATCTGTCTGTAGAGTGTGTACATTGTAACGCTCATCTCTACTGATTTATGTGGCAAAAATGTGGTAATGATATTTAAGTATGAAGTATATACTGTGTTATTCAGTTTACGTTTACAAAGCTGAAAGTTTTAACTTTTTTTTCCCCTGTGTATTTTGTTTTAACTTTCTAGTGGCGGCTTTAATTCCATTGTCATACTTTTGGTTGGATTAGTCCATGTTTATAAGAAATATGGAATTTTGTATGGTGATATCCTGATGGTTTCTTTGTAGATATTCTATTTTTGCAGATACATTTAGTAAAGCAGACTTCAAATCATGTTGATCGCTAAATGGAATAAAATAAAAATCATAATATTTACTCTTATCACACTTAAAAAAACCAAGTGAATATTAAGCCCAAGCCAAGCCTATTTATTTATATCAGATTTTATTTATTTATATCAGATTTGTTATTATATATATATATATATATATATATCTTTTCTGGTTTGTTTTTGTTGTTGTTTTTTTTTAGATTTTATTTTTGTGGGTCTAGATTATAAATTGTATTTAGCTATTATGTTTGTTTATGGACCTACCTGTAATTTAAAATTACATTAATTCTGTGTGGATTATTAAAAATGCCTATAATTTAGAATTACATGAGTCCTGTGTGGATTATGGTCAAAACTCTTTCTTCTCGATTGAAATAATTTCTGTGAGCAGCCACTTCAACTAAAATTATGGGGCCTTCAAAGGCACATGAATGTTTTTAGCTGGTTTTAGTACCAAAAAATAAAGTAAAAGACCTGAGCTAAAAGAGATTTGGCCAAACCTGACAAGTTCTGGATCAAGGGCGACCACCATACGGATGTGGCTCATTGTGAATCAGATGAAACAACAAGAAAGAGGGATGGAAGAAAAACTCTTTCCAAGACTTTCACTGCGTGGTGCCTGCTGAGGCTCTGCTTGTCAGCGTGTGCCAATACCAGACGACTTGAGAAGGAAGCCAAGATAGGCTCTGACTCAGGGCTCCTTTCCTTGGATAAAAAGAGAAGTTGACAAGGCAGCTACCAACAAAGCTCTTTCTCAATCTTCCCGGAGTCTGTCTGAATGTCAGCTAGTGACTCTTCTCTGAATTGATAGAAATGAGAAATCCCTACAACTGAAGAAAACTGAAGCAAGGATTTAGAAATAAACTCAAAGCTCGGAAACAGTGAGAGAAATCATTAGACAGGTGTGTTTAGCCATCTGAACATTAATTCTTCCAAATAAGAAAGTGGTTTTTGGTTGTTGTTTTTTTAGCCACAAAAAGAATCCAGGAGGCTGACCTGTGCCAAACAGAAAAAGTGGCATAACTCCCTGCATCTATAGCTCTGATTATAAAACAGCAGGAGAGATCGTTATGGGAGTACACACACTCTGCTTTGGGGCATATGTCAGGTTCAATCCCGGGAACAGATTGAATCTTGGCCAAGGATGCCAAGTACTTCTTCCTGTTCCTTCTCCAACGGTGAAGTGCTGGGCTTCTGCTGCTGGCACTTTCGCAGAAAACTGCGCTAGTGAGTGACACAGATGGTGTGGAGAGTCTGACATTGCATATTATTTACCAATCAGAAAATGACTCAGTTCTTTTATGCACACGCTATTATAAAGGACCACCTGGACCAGGGTGTGCTGCCCACCTGTGGGCAAACAGCAGGCGGAGGGCATGTAGCCATGGAAAAAATAAACTCTTTCACTCTTTGTTATATATTTTTGTCGTCTCGGAACCGCCTTGATTCATAGGGTGTATGACAATTCAATACATGTCTCCTCTTTTTAGGACTCTGCCTCATGCTATTTCCATAGATGGAATTTAGCGTAAAGCTCTTTTTCTTGAATCCCATTTTCTAGATACAATTCCTAAAATATGAGAATGCCACGGTGTAAGCTGAATTTCTTGTCTGATTTCTAGAGCACAGCATTCTAAGGAAGTTCACCTGTATTATTCAGACATTTTCTTGGGTGTACTTCAGATATTTAGAAAATATGTTAATAATTTTCAGGCTTAATGATGACATTAAATGGTATCCTCTCGGTATTTTTCAAAAGTAAGGAAGCTAACATTTCTTGAACATCTGTGGTAGGTACTTTACAGATATTGACATGTAATTTTCTCAATAACTCTCTGAAATAGGTGGTAGTATTCATCTGCACAGGGCAAGAATTTGAGACTCTGAATTTAAATAAATTCCAAAGTTTACATAGTTAGTGTGTAGCACAGAAATAATTACAACCCAGTTTGTGATTCTGAATCCTATTCTATTTTTACAAACAACTCTGTACATTCTCCTAAAACGCTATCTTTTCTGAATCTTCATTAGGCTGATAAATTGACTTTTTTTTTTTTAAGATTTATTTGTTGTTTGACAGAAGGGGGGGGGGAGGGGAGAGGCAGGGCCCAGAGCAGTCTCCATTTTTGTACATCATTAGTTTTGACATAGTTTCATTATTCCACACAGATGGATGCAGGGCCATGTGGGGCAGGAACTGTACAGGGGGTCTCCCACGTGGGAAGCACACACCAGTTCAGCATATGGGTTTGCAGGGGCCGGGGTCGGGACTCAATCCCCAGACCTCAAGGCTGCAAGGCAAGTGCTCAACCTGTTGGGCTATCCTGGCACCCCCTGCTTTGGTCTCTCTTAATTGTAGCTTCATTTTCTCAACTCAAGAAATCTACCTGGATCTATCTGCTTTCTCCCCTCTTCCTTGTAGCCTAGAATCACTCTCAAGGTAGCAAACTTGGGCAAACACAGGGTGAAATTTAATAGTGCCCTGCTCCTTAGGAATCAGTGTTCTTTATGAACTGATGTCTATTGTCTTGGGAACTGTTGATTCATATACTGTTACTCCCACTCCCCCTCTTCTTTTTTACATGAGAGGCTATATCCATTTACTCTTTTTTTTCAATTCATCCAAATCTGGAATTCATAAAATTTTATTTTAAAACTTAAAGTCGAATCCTATCAATCTACTCTTAAATCCCTTTTGTGGCTCATTTTATTCATACTGTGCACTCTAAACTTCTTATTAATGCCACCAAGCCTTGTATAACTTGACTATTGACTGCTTTCTGGCCTTATATTCCTTTCTTCCAGGAAATTAGTATATGTGGTTGAGGTAAAAATTTCCATACTTTTCTTCTGTTTAATAACTAGAAATATAATAGTTTTATGTATATGAGAGTTTTCTGGAAAAATCGAGCCATAATTTCCTCTATTTTTTATATTACATGGCTAGATAAGTTCTGGACAGCTCCTGTATATTTTTCTTCAGTTTGCCTATTTTTGCTTATGAATAATTCCTATAGAATTTTTTATGTTGGCACATAAAATCTACTTTTTTAATGGCCACATTTTATTTCATAAATTATAATTTGTTAACTTAGAATAAGTTATGATGTATCTTTTTAATCCATAAAAAAACCTTTGTGATTTTTTTTCTTGACCAATGAATGTATTTAAATTGAAACTTGTAGCTGTCTAAACAGGGACGTCACAAATGTTCTATTCTTTTGGCCTCTTGAACATAGTTAACTAGTGGGACTAAGGTGGAAAATATTTTTCTTGTTTCCAATTTCAATGTCTTTGTAAAGATAAAAATCGGACTTTCTAATTTTAAATTTCTATACCAACAACGATTACTCCCTCTTATACAGAGTACATTCAGAAGATGGTATGTTTTGGAAACTTCTTTAGAAAAGCTTCAGCTGCCAATGTTTGTCCTAGCACCTCTGTTGCCATGTGTACTAAATATGGTTGCACAGGAGTTTAGGGAGAGGGGGGTGGGGCTAATTGGAGAAGAGCTGAAACACACCTAAAAGTGATCGACAGGCTTTAAATATATGTACATATATTTTTTCTTGTGTGTAAAAATACATTATATTTATACAAGGGCTGTCAGGAAAGTATCCAGCCATGTAACTGCTCTTGTTATATTGACAATGGCTGGATGTTTTCCGAACAGCCCTCATATATCACATATATAATATGTAAAGTGACAATTATAATTTTTCAGATTTTTAATTACTTCCTAAAATATTTGAAACTAGCATTTTATCACATAAAATTACATATATATATATATATACACACACACACATATACACACACATATATATATATACATGTGTGTGTGTGTGTGTATATATATATATATATATATGTATATATATATAGTTTTAGAATTGAAACTTATTTTTTCATGAGCCAGTATTATTGAGAAAAAAAGACATGGTTCCCTTTTCACTTGCTTACTTTTCGTTCCTTAGGGGTGGGCAGAATGTTTGAGCCCATTGTAAGACTAAAAACTTCTTTGTTAAAATAATGAAAAAATACATTCATTTCAGAGTTTTAATGGGAAAATATACTAACAAATTTAGCAATATATGTTAAATGACTGGTCATATGCAATAAGCTCATCATAATTTTAAATTTCTTTTGTATAACAATAACTACTTTAACACAATTAAATTATTCTTTGGAACATAAGTCTAGCCATAAGATGTAGCTCTCTAAGGACAGGGATATTTTGTTTTGCTCATGACTATACTTATTGTACTCATAATAGTGAGTGACATATAGTAGGAGCTCAATAAGTATTTCATGAGTTTATAATTTTACACATAAGTTGTTTAGAGAAAAATATAAAATATTTTATTAGCTACATCACTTGAAAAGCTCAGTCAGCCTACATAACTAGGATTTCATGTCTGTATATACACAATAAAGTATTTCTGATACAAGAAACTTAACTATAAATTTTGTATTGTTCCTGAAAAATAGTTGATTCTTCCATTATATCTTTATAATGACTATAAATTCTAGTAGCAAGTAAAGTTAACCTCACATATAACAAATCACTAACATATACTGAGAATGCTAACATTTTTGTCTTGTAATATTTTTGTTTTCTTTCGTAAAACCAATAACTTTATCACCCAAGCACTAGGCCTGGGTTGTTATTTACTTCAACCAATAGGCAATAGCAGGTCCTGGTTAAAGTGCCTCTTTCCTCCCCCCCACATACACCCCTACTTGTCAGAAATAGCCTATACGGCAACCAGGGCAGTGAAAACTAGAACTTACAGTGAATCTTGGGGAAAAGAAAATTTTTACTTTTTAAAAAGAAATTACAAGCCGAGAATCTTTTTCTTTCCTGGGTAGGCTTGTATTGTTTGTTATGTAGAGAGAATGTGAAGTAAACATTATTGTAGCCTTTTTGATTCCAATCAGGAGTGCCTAAAACTTTTGGGGAGCGGGATCTTAAGAAGCCTATAGAGAAGTCAAAATCATGAGAAGCACTATCAAGAGTCAGAATTCGGTCTATGGTATTTTGTTGAGCTGTGAGATCATGATAAAAGACGTGTGCTGATATAATTTTATTTCTCAGGAAACAAGAACCTATATGAAACTCTTTGTTATTGATTGCATTTCTTCTAGAGCAGAAACATATTTTATTGATCTACACCACACCAATGCAGACTTCAAATTGGGTGTTTATCCCTTAAATCTATTGATAGGCATTTGGCCAAACATTTATACTTGAAATGTCTTTTAAAATATTCCAACGTAGGTGAGGTTTTCTTGTCTGTGTTTGTAATATGAAGTTTTCAGATAAACTAGGAAGATTAAAGTCAGTTTCTTGAGTAGTGATACTTTAGGTATAGTTCTATGGACTTAACACAGGTGTACATTTATGTAACCACCACTTCAATCAAGATATAGAAAAGTTCCATTGCCTCTAAAACTCTGTGTCCTCCCCTCTTAGTTTGTTCCTCCCCTATCCCTAATCCTTGGCAACCACGAATCTATTCAACATCACGTGGTTCTGAGTGTGAAATATAAATGGAATCATACAGGCACCCATTTTATGTATTCCTGCCCTATTTATATTCTTTTTGTTTTTTTCTGCTTTCTAGGGTTTATTTTCCTCTTCTTGTTCTAAAGTAGAAGGTTATTAATTTAAGATATTTCTTCTTTAATAACATAGACACACGAATTAAAAAAAACTAGTGTTTTTCTGTATGTACTGTTTTAGCCACGTTCCTCCATGTTATGATGGGTTGCAGTGTTAATTTTTTATCAGTTCCAAATATTTTTTCATTTTCTTGGAGACTTCCTCTTTTATCTACTTAACAGTATATATGTTTTAATTTCTGAGATGTTTCTGTATTTTTTGTTATTGATTTCAAGTGTCATTCCATTTTGCTTTATAAACATACTTTGTACAATATAAACTATTTTAAATTTGTTAAGGTTTGTTTCATACGCCAGCATATGACCTTTTATGGTGAATGCCCCATGAGCATTTCCATGCATCAATCTAGAACTCCTCTAGTATTTCTCCCATGCCAACGACAACTTCTGGATTTGTTGCTGCCTTAAGTCCAAGCTTAAAGATATTAAAGGGCAATAAAAGGTAAATTTATTACTGGTATGGTATGACTTTACTTCTCTTCTATTGCAGTTTGCCTGCTTTTACTGACTTTTCAGAGTCCTCAAATGCCTGCTCCATGTATTCTCTCCAGATTTTATAGCTGTGATCATTAGGAGAGAATGAGTAGCCTATGCTAACTTCATATGACCAACTAAGACAGTTACTGAGATTTTTAATGATCAGTTTCATCACTTTCAAAGCCATGCATGCCCGATTTTAGTTAAAATTCTTGTTTTGTAACTAGTGATCTTTTATGCATCCATTTATTTAGCGCCTTCTATGTACTGACATTGTTCTAGGTATTGAGGATATGCCAATAAACAGAACACTGGAAAGATCCCGGCCCACACTGAGTTTACATGCTCATGGCAGGAGATAGACAATATACAACTGAAAATACGAGGGTTGTCTGAAAATCATCCAGTCTTTGTCAAAACAGTGAGAATGGATACATGGCTGGATACTTTCTGGAAAGCCCTTGCACATAGCATGTTGGATGGTGGTCGGTGCAATAAAGAAAAATAAGGTGGAGGCAGGTGATTTGAAATGTGGTGGGAAGAGGTACTAAAATTTAAAAAGGATTGTGAGGAAAGTTATCACTGAAAAGGTGGAATTAAATGAGGAAAGAAATAAGTATTTGACTATGCACATTGTGATCACCAATTTGGAAAGCTGGATTTGAAACTGATAATGTTGAGGATGGATGATATATATATGTCTGAAAATATACCTGTAATTATCTCTCCAACCCAAAGTTGTAGTTATATTGATCATGAATGCTTTATTTTTGTGTAATTCAATTACTTCTGAATACATATATAAAATGTAAAGTTTCATTAATTGCAATTAAATGATTAAAGTATATGCCAAACACATCAATTGCAATTAAATGATTAAAGTATATGCCAAACACATCAACTTTAAAATTAACTCAGACAAAAGTATTCTTGATAATGTGTTAAACTAAGTTGAGTTGGCCACATATTATTTTATGCAACATAAGCTGGTCTCTGCTGGACTAGTAAACTTCTGTGATTCAACATGGACAAGGCAACTTTTTTTTCTCTAACTAAATTCAGTAGTTTTAATTCAAATTTGAGATTGGTTTCTCCACACGAATTGCCATAAGAGAGAAATGATCAAATTTAATTTGTCATAACATTTTAAACAGCATGTATGTCTTTCAAATGCTGAAGCAAATCTTCAATGTCAATACTCAATGTATGCTCCAAATAGTCCGTAATTATTTCACTACCTTATCTCATGCATTGTCGGAAGTGGTAAAAGCAATATGGACAGTGCTAGGACAAAGTCAGCTGCCACTCATGTCAGTAAAAGGCCAAGTCCAGATGTTGCCTTCTGCAGTTGCCATGTAGTTCTAATGGACTCCCTGGGGATTCCTTGTTTTTGCCCCTGTGAGTTGACTGCACGGAATTTTGAGTATCTGACGACAGAGGTTGACTTGGTGTTTATGTGTATGTGGAAGTTTGAGAACAGGAGGTTATACAAATGGCAATAGTCACTACTCCTGAGGCCCCATGAAAATTACACTTTGGATGTCAGCTTTGATCTTTTGTGAAATTAATATATATATTTTTATTTTTTAATTTAGACAGAGGAGAGAGAGAGGGAGAGATACAGAGACAGAGAGAGAACTGAACTAGGGGAGCTCCCAGTTCAGCATATGGTTCCGCACGGGCTGGGGCCAGGATTCGATCCTCGGTCCCCGGTGCTGCAAAGTGAGCGCTTAACCCACTGAGCCATCCCGGCTTCCCCAAAGACTTTGTTTTTTTCTGAACTGAACTGGGGGCCTCACCGCATTCGGGAAGCACACCCCAGTTCAGCATATGGGTCCGTCTGGGCCGGAGCCGGGATTCGATCCTCGGTCCTCGGGGCTTCAAAGAGAGCGCTTAACCCGCTGAGCCATCCCGGCTTTCCCTCTGTAAAATTAAATGTACTTTTGGAAATGTGAAAATACCTGAAACTTCTTAACTAATAAGCAATAATTTTTTCAAAAACAAAAATAAAGGTTGATATAAATGTATAGGCATATTTCTGCATACCCATTCATAAATATAGAGATGCATATATTTGAAAATATACAAAATATTTTTAAGTATACATAAGTATATTATCTAAGAATAGTGACATCTTTTCTGGAGGCACAGATAGTATTGAAGATGTTTTACTGTGGTGCCAAATAGATGATATTGCTTTTAATTATTCTAATGTTCTCTTTTTGTTCTTGACTATATCTTAAAATATATGTTCTCTCCTAAAAAAGTAGCTTACTTTCAAATTCTTTATCTTACTGTACTTAAATATTAGCCATAGAGAAACATATTCTTGAATTTCTGTATAGGAATGACAATAGTATATCTAGGGATTTCTTTTTTTGACATCAGTTACCATTTCAGATTACCAGTTGGATATAGCCCAACTCTGAACTCGACTACAGATTCTGCCTTTTTAATTTTTTGTTAATTTAAAAATAAATTCTAAGTTTTATACAGGAAAAGAAAGCAGATGATTATCTGGATTTATGCCAAATAGCACCTTGTGTGTTTTACCTCAATAATTAAAGAGGGCCATTCTTAAAACATAATTTAAATTTTCATAAGTTTTTATCTGGATAATCTGTTGTCACTCTGGAGAAATGGCTGAATGTAAAATGAAGATATGAAAACAAATCCATAGAAAGATATGAAGCTGTACAAGTCATAGAGATCTACCAATGGAGAAAAGGCTCGTCAGCAGAGGATAAGACAGTAATATGTTGTCAAAAGATTGATCTCAATTATAATGAATGTTAAGAAGCTGTTGATAAAAACTGATTATTTTTTTGCTCTGAACTCTCATAGGGAATTATTTTCTTGTGATAGCACACACACACATATAGAGAGAGAGAACGTTTGCTACTGTAAGGATTTAAATATTAGAAAGTTATAGGCATAATTTGAGCTGTTTGTATTATTATTGTTTCTTTTAGAAGTAACTATACTGTTAATTTGTATGTGTATTCAATAAAAGGAAAATATTTAAGTTAAGTAAAATAATTTAATTTCAATAATAATACCAACATATTTTTAAAATACTTTCTCTGGGACAGATGAATATTTCATATTTAATTGAAATATTCACAATAAGTAACCAATTATAAAAAATAAAACATACCTATTATTTGACAAATATTTTGATCAGTAAGACAAATAAGCTTTCTTATCAGAAGTGCCATAATGACTATTTTGTGCTGTCAAAGATAATGTATTTTTTAGCCGCATATTTCATGAGTTGGAATCTTCTTAAATAACAGTGAGGGTGTATCTATTCTGTTACTTAGATATTTCTTAATAAATATTGTTATAATTGGTTTATTAACTTTAATAGAAGCAGTAAAGATAGACAATGAAAATGAAATTGTTCAATGATCCAATTTTAAAGTTCTTATATAAATAAGCAAGTAAACAAATATTAATAATACATCAGAAAATTGGACAGAAAATGTTAACAACAGAATAAAATGTAATATTTGGCACAGTGCATCATCATATGGAGAAATAAAACATAAATCTTTTATACTGAAAAGTATACATGTGTGTTCATAATGTTGAGATTTTAAAAAATTATGAAATGTATAAAATGTTGAGCTACTTATTACATTTCTAAACATTAATGATTCCCATTTCTTTTTTTTAAATATTTTTATTTATTTTTGACAGAGAGAGAGAGAGAGAGAGAGAGAGAGAGAGAGAGAGAGAGAGAGAGAGAGAGATACAGAGAGAGAACTGAACTGGGTGAGCTCCCAGTTCAGCATATGGTTCCGCACGGGCCGGGGCCAGGATTCGATCCTCAGTCTCCGGTGTTGCGAAGTGAGGGCTTAACCCACTGAGCCATCCCGACTTCCCCATGATTCCCACTTCTGTCACCATTTTCCCTTTGTTTTTAAACCTGTCCTTCATAATCTGTAAGTTTTCTTTACATGATGTTACTTAATGCTTTTCAAACTACATGATAACATTTATTAGTCACAGGGAATATTTTCAAGTTCCTAACTGTAGAATACAAAATATTGGGGTGCCTTGAATGCATTCTTTTAAGTTTCATAGAAAGATTTGCTTCACTTATGGATACTGGGTTGTAATAAAAACTGATTTTCTTACTGTTGGTTTTGGTAAAATACTGCTGAAAAGCCACTGGATCGGGTGAAAGGCAACTGAAGAACACTGTGTGTTCACTTTTGTTATTTATATCAGTAGATCACTTACTCTATTTTGTCTATATTTTGGAATATACGCAATGACTATGAACAAGTGGCTCTCTCTCAATGTTGCAATCAAGACTTCACTGATGGTTAATGAATTATGGCTCAGAAAGATGAAAAACGAAGTGTGGGAATTGATCATTTTACTGTCAGAGATCTATGTATCAATCAGTGGTAAACAACAACAACAACAGCAACAACAAAACCCACTACAGAAGAAGCTGGTTATTACTTAACTAGCATTGGAATATCACAGGCACAGATTTTGATTTCATAACCATATTTCAACTAAATTATGAAACTAACATAAGTCAAAAATGTAATACAGGTCATAGATACTTCAAAATTAAGATGGGTTTGGCCATATATAACAAACTGAACTGAACTACATTACTGTGAATTTGAAAAAAAAAATGTCTTTGAGAACAGAAAGGTTTACACCACAAGTCACTGATAAAAATCTCATACTCAAATATGTTGCTGTATTTTGTGTTACAGTAGAAGAATGTGACATTAAGCTCATTATTTTGTGAGATGAAAATAAGCTGACAGTTATAAGCTGACAAACAATTGTACTAATTTCAGGTATTGTGGCATTTGTGGTAGATTTGTTTTGAGCTGTGATGTAAAAATGGCATCGGAGAAGCCATTTCTGTTCCTGCTCAGTAATATTAAATCCTTAAATTATACCCCTTTCCATAATTACCAAATAAACTATCATAGAATCATGATAGCTATCCCTATAAGCTGATACTCTATATAATTTCTATTTTCTATTTCTCACTTTTTTTGGTTTTTCAAAATTTTAACACTAAATCCATAGAATTTTTATTTGGACTTTTAACTTTTTATAAAGTGTTAATGTAGTATATATCACACAACAATATTAAGTATTTTTTTTATAAGGAAGAGGTTAATCCAAATTAATCTAGCCTGACATGCAACTGCTTTCACTTATCTATCTGGATCACTCCTATAATCAACATAAAAGAGGACAATTAGGTAGTTACAGGAAATAATCAGAAACCTATACGTATAGAAGTATAACTAGACATACATTCTAATAATGTAAAAAAAGGGCGTCTAGCACCTTAGTGTTGTTGATGCTCTATTTTGATTCTTTTATTTTTTTCTTGACAAACTGCACTTTCTGCAACATCCCTTACTTTTCTGGCTTTGCACAGTGGGATTAATTTTCTCACAGAAATCCCTCTGGTGGATCTGATTCTTAGCCTGCTTCTCGGTGTTAGCCTTTTTAGACTTCCTTCTTTGATTTGGACATAGACTCCCTTTTTGAATCTCGGAGCAACTCTAACTCAACCTGGATTCCAGAATTAAAGATTTACTCTTACCTCAGTGGTTCTCAGCTTTGACTGTCACTAGGGCACTGTCACATATGTAGGGCCCCCCCTTCAGAATTTTATCAGAATTGGGGGGTATAGCTCAGGTATTAGGACTGTTTTTAAATTTCCTATTTTGTTCTAAAGTACAGCTAGGGATAAATTCATTGCCGTAGAACAGATCATCTCAGCCATGGAACAGTTAGCGTTTTATGCTGGATAATTCTGTGTTGTGGGAAGCTGCTTGTGCATTTATACAAGATGCTTAACAGCACCTCTCACCTCTGCCCAGTAGATGCCTGTAGGAACTCCCCCACCCAGCCAACCATGTGACAGCAAAAGACATCTCTAGATCTTACCAAATAATTTCTTAGGTACAAAGTTATCCCCATTTGAGAACTTCTGGTCTACAGGTAGAACATAAATAGATAACAGGGCGGCCATATTTTTCTAGGTATAAAACAACACTTTTGTCTAAAAATGTTAGACCAAAAATTGGGGGTGGTCTTATACACAGGAGTAACCTATGTATTGATTTCTTAATGTTGGGTTAGAAAAGTAGGGATTGCCTTCTACATGGGGGTGGGGGGGGAGGAGGCTCTTATACACAGAAAAATATGGTATTTATGAAATTAGAGGTCTAGGGTAGAGTAATGAGGAGGACAATGTGACTCAGTTGGGGCTGACATGTTAATCTTTGGGCGTGGCTCTGATGGAATAGACTTCAGGTATTAATACAAAACCTGACTTTGGCCACTTGCATGGGGCAGCTATTGGGGAAACTGGCTCAGTTTCAGGTGTTTGAAGGAGAGGCATCCAATGCATGCAGTGTCAGCTGACCAGTTTGGGTGCTGGGTGCTCCGTGTGTGACAGTGGCTGGGCCTTACAGGGAAATGACGTACAACAGTGGTGGTTCCCAGAACAGGAAGGATTTACATTCTCACTGAAGAGGGCCAGGGTAAGTCACAGCGTGGCAAAGCAGAAAGGAACAGTGGACCAGAAGGGACTGCATTATGTGACCAAGAAGATACACAGTGTAAGCAGGTCAGGGGCGATTTTCCTTGTCTAATCAAACGTCTTCAGTAGGCTGTCCAGAATTGGGGCAACTGTAACACTTAGTAAGGACCCAGAATCTTTCTGTCTGCCTTCTCTATCCTTCTTCCACCAAGCTCTCTTGCTTAGTGAAGGTTTCTGCTGAGCCTCCAGACATCGCATTAATGTTTTGGGCAGAATCAAGAAACATGTATCAATGGACAAGAACAAACTCTAAAGGACTTTTTCTTAGAAAAAGTGAAAGATCGAATGCCTCATCTCAACAAATATAATTACATCTTATTGACCAGAGTTGGTCACGTGAACTTCAGAGGAGGCTGGGAGATAGAATATTTTAGCTGAACCCATTGCCACTCTAGAAAAGAATTTATTAGTAAGGAAGAAGAGAAACAGAGGAATGGATGTAGGACAGGCCACCAGCAGCTTTTGCAAGGGGGAATCTGGACTCTAATGCTGCAATCTGGAAGACAGTGATTCAGAAATACTCAAGGAGAGGACGCTGGGATAGCTGAGCGGTTGAGCACTTACCTCGCAATCATGAGGTCCAGGGTTCAATCTCCCCTCTATTTCCCCCACCCCACCCCACCCCACCCCCATTTGTGCAAATCCATATGTTGAACTTCAGTGCAACTAGTAACCCCCAGGAAAGCTTGGTGGGGGAAGTGTCTCGCCTCCCATACAGGAGGCCCTTGGTTGGGTTCCCACTCCGTTCAGACCCACATACACCTGTGTGGAATGAAACCATGTAACAACTAATGATGTACAACTATGAAGACTGCTCTGAGAACTCCCCCTTTTCTCCTCTTACTTCCACTTTTTCTCAAACAATAAAATAAAATCTCCAAAAAAAAAAAAAATCAAGAAAATGACTCAAGTGATACATGAGTAAAAAAGAAAAAAATTACCCTATAACTAAGCCAAATATCTGTCTTACTCTGTAAGGATTTTGATTATTTTCCCCTGAATAGTGTCTGAATTTCATGACATGATCAACCCCAATCCTGTAAATTTACACAATTAAGCTACTTTACAGAGCTGTCAGTTGCTTTTTCTGGCAGGAGTAGAGAATGATAGGACAGAATTGGAGTAAAATCTGACTTGTAGCAACATTATGTAATTTGCAATATGTTGTCCACTTTCTCAGAGTATGGAGACTAGAAATTGGTATGAAGGTAAGATTTTATGGGACTATGAGATTTCAGGAATCTTGGGGTTAATTTTATTCCCTAAAATGCACTCTTCTGTTTTCTAAAGTTTTACCGGTAGTTAAAACATGAAGCCTTTAAAAAATAGCACTTGATATATAATTGGCAGCAAGTTTCATTTTTTATCTTTTGTTAGCAAACCATATCTTTGCTGTGCAGAGCTTAGTAAGTATGTTTCTTTTTATGCATATGCTCATTAGCTATAGGGAGAGAAGGGGTAGATATTAGCTATTGCCTAATGAGATATCTCATTTTATAGAGAATATTTTTATGTTTCACAGTTGTTCAATAAATGGCATACTGATTTTTTATGTGCTTCTCTTTTTGGGCTTCTAAAGTTACAAGTATATTACGTTTAGTGATCCAGAATTCTTTAAATATTTAAGGTTGTAATTCATTTGCAAAAAGAGAGTGCATATAATAAAGCAGTAAATTCAGAAGAGGTTTTGATTACATTTTTTCACAGAGCATTATTTTTATTTGCACAATACTAATTTGTTGGTGCACCAATATTATTTTCCAGTTGAATAGTGGTTACATTTTTTTTCCAATAAGATATTGTGGATATTAGTTATAATTTAATGATAAGGATTGGTATGGCAGAAGTGAATAATTTTTACCTCAAATTGGATTTAAAAAAGTACACTGGAGGGATGTCAGGATAGCTCAGTGGTTGAGTGCTTGCCTCAAAATCACAAGGCCCAGGGTTCAATTCCAGCCACAACCTGTGGAAATCCCATATGCTGAATTGTGTGGTGCAACTGGTAACTGAAATGGCTTAGCAGCAAAGATTCTGATCTCCCACATGGGAGGCCGCCGGTTTGGTTCCCATTCCATTCAGCCCCACATCCACCTGTGTAGAACAAAACCATGTCACAACTAATGATGTACAACTATGGAGACTGCTCTGTGGCCTTCCCACTTATCTCTCTCTCTCTGTCTCTCTCTCTCTGTCTCTCTCTCTCCTTCTATCAAACAATAAATCAATCTTTAAAATAAGTGTTTGCTGAAGGGGGCAACTCCCAGTCAAGGTGGTGGATTAGGTAAATGTTGTGTTCATCTCCTCGCATGAACCTAATTAAAATTACAGTTAAATTATAGGACAGCCATCTTTGAGTACCATCTGAAGACCAGCTGAACAGAACTTCTATAACTAAGGATATAAAGGAGCCACTTTGAGATTGGAACTTTGGCAATAACACCACATCGATGTTCTTGAAATTCTTGTCTTCTGAAAAATTGTGGATTGGAAGTAACAGAATTTATGGGGAAAACAGGATTGAGTAGATCTCTCAAAAAAAAAAGTATGCTGGAGTTGAATTTCACTGGGAAAGTACAGTATTTTGTTGTATTTTAATTACCGACACTTGTGAATCTTCTAGGGAATTAAATTATTTTTTGTAAGACTCAGGGGACTATTTAATAGTTCTCAACCTAGACTTATGCAGCAAGTTCAATAGAAATATAATGAGAACCACGAGGGTGATTTTAAATTTTCTAATGGATATTAAAAACTTTAAAAAAAGCTGGTAAAATTGATTTTAATAATATAGTGGATTTAAACTAATATATCCAAAATAATATAACTTCAAAATTTAAAAGCAACATAAATAATATAATGATAATGTAACATTATTAATGTTAAATCTTATAAGTGTCATTTAACATTCTTTTTATTTCTACTGATTCTTTGAAACCCAATGTACCATTTTACATTTATAGCATATCTGAATTTCAAATTGCTTGTAGTCACACATGGCTAGTGGCTACTGTAAACAGCTCTATATGTACAGCTCTAAATGTTTAGATTCTCTGGTTTCAAGGCAACAGAAAAAACTATATTACTCAGTAAAGAGAAAACAAAAATATAACTTGATTGTTTTCTCAATAAAAACTGTCTCCAAATTTAGAGCTCTCAATAAAAGAGTCAACTATCTGCTTCTGATAATGTGTTAATTTAACAGCATCATATATTTAAAATTACATGCTTTAAAACTAACATTCATTCAAATCTTACTTTTGCACATTTCAGGAAGTTCTTTTATTCAGACTTTCCCCATGGGTCTCAATAATCATGTTTTTGTCACCTTTAAAATCCTCTAACCATTTTCTGGAGCATATAAGCTTTATTATAGCCTGAGTTGATAGAGATACTGCCCTTTATCAATTTTTTTTTTTAATTAAAAAGTTGGGGTTTTTTTGTTTCTTTTAATTGTTAAATGTGCTAGGGTGACAGTGGTTGGTAAAAATGACATAGGATGCAGGTGTACAATTCTACATGACATCATCTACGTGTTGTATTGTGTGCTCACCACCCAGAGTCAGTTCTCCCAATATATGACCCTTTCTGAATGTGAATCACTTGTTATCACAGATTTAAATTGAAGTTACAAAACTAAATCCTGTAACTTGAGGATAATTGTTCTCTGTGGAGTGTATGGCGGGTAATTTCCCATCCATGAGACCTTTGGCAAAGTGTGGAGACATTTTAGTCATCACATCACAGCTGGGGTCAGGGTTTTATTAGCATTTAGTGGGTGGGAGCCAGGGACTCTGCTAAACATATCACAATGCATGGGACAGTCCCCCAGAACAGAGAATTTTCTGCAGTAGAGCCCAGGTTGAAAAATTTTGAATTAGGATAATTGCTTTTTGTATACAACCAGTAAGTATGCACTTGTGATATTTCCGCTAGAATCTTCAAAGTGGTCCTTTTGAAAATGACCTTTAAACGTTGTATACAATATGAACCAACACTTTCAATTCTGAATTTGAACTCACATGAAAAATGAATAAATCTGTATTGAGTCTTTGGCCTTCTTTCTTATTTATTTGGTGAGTTGATTTCTAAAACATCTCAAATTAACATAGGTTTAGGTCATTTGAAACTTGTCCTAAAATGAGTTCATCTTTTTTACAAAAAGGACTTAAAAATAAGTTTTCTCACTCCTGAGAAATAATATTTTAAAGAAATAAGTCTTTTACTTTATTCACACATTAGAATTATTATAGATAAATTATAGATAATTTTCACTTGAGGTCTCCAGGATTCTCAGACACAGGGTGCAGTATGCCGTTCACATGAGACAAAACTAGGCAAGTATTATTATCTTTAAAAAAAATTAAATACTTTTAGAGCAGTTTTAGGTTCATAGCAATATTGAAAGGAAGGCATAGAGATTTCTTATATACCCCCTGCCCTGGCCCATGTGTATTCTTTCACATTATTGATATCTGTCCTGGAATAGTACATTTGTTACAACATTGAAATGTCCTGACCCAACCCATATACAGTGATTGTTGTTAAGTGGTTCTGGGAGGTGCAATGCATACCAAAAATGACAAGTAGCAAACACATTTTCCCCATAAGGAATAAGGCCTTGGTCCATTGGTACTCATTGTTAATTGGTGCTGAGAGGTGTGACGAGTGACAAACAAACGAATATCAGGACAAAATGTTCCCATCAAAATGCATCAAGTACTGAATTTGCTGGGTTGCAATGCAGTCAAGTACAAAGGACCGACGGTGATTTCCACTAGGGTTCACTCTTGGTGTCATACATTCTGTGGGTTTGGAAGGACTGGAAGAATCATTCTCAAGGATCAGAGTCAAGTCCATGGTGGACCTGGTGGAATGTCACGCCGATGAATGGAGGGCTTGTTGTCCTTGCTGCTGAATGTTTTCAGAAACAGTCTTGGTTGCACAAAGCCACTTTGCACAAAGTCATGTCCTTCCTCCAAGTGACTCACTCCCAGTGACCATTATGAGAGAGAATAAACACCAACTCTAAAGGGCTCATCTTGTTCCACAACCTCCTGCAGGGTAGACCAAGTTTATCTTTGGGCCATCGTAACACTCAACTTCTGCTTCTAAAACTTTTGCTTCTTTCCTCTCTTTTCCACAGGTTTAAATATTTTACTATGCCCTACATAGTCTTCAGTTCAAATTTCATCTTGATGTCTGTTTTTTCAGAAAATTATATTGTAATGACCCAAATTCTGTCTAACAGTTTTGAAAATGTGTGAGTATATCTCTTTCTTCAATATGGTTACTTGCCCTCTGAAATAAGCCTTGGGAAATAATTACTGTATACATGTATCGGGGTGGCAGAGGGTCCTGCCTATTGGGGACAAAGCCAATGTTTCTTTCAATGGGTCTTGGTCTGAAAAGTGTTCAGATCTGGATATTGGGAAAGCGTTATGAATTTTTAATGGGATGGCTTCCCTTAGCCTTCTGACCTCTACTTGAATTCTTGCATTTGTACAGATTGAACAAATATTTATTGGGCTTCCCAGGTTTCTTTACTCCTATTAAGCTTCTCATAGCAATCTATTGTCACGCTTCCATGGTGGCTACTGCAGCCTTCTCACTCAGTAAGATCACAGCACACCTCTGACTTCTGCTACCAAGTGCATCACTTGGCCTCTATTGTTCTGATGGCCTATCAATCAATTGAGCCCTGTTTTGTAAAGGTCTCTCATTCTGTTAGTTTTACCCCACAAAGGAGCACACAACTGAGTTTCTCAGTGATACTGGAGCCCATCTCGCCAGAAAATGTTTTATTATTTTGGTAAACAGTGTCCTCTGGTGCCAACCAGGAAGAAAAATCATCTGGTTGCATAAGATAAATCTTTTTATATCCTGCCAGGAAGTTCCTCTGGATTGCACACTTAGCCTTTACTTGGTTATTAATCACTCTCAATCTTTATTGCCTTTTTCCAGGGCATTGATTACCTCCAGCAATAATTCTCACAGGACATTGTTTTTATAATTCCTCTTCTTCCCAGAACTTCTTAAACATCAGAGCCACGCTGAGCCAGGTTTAGGAAACTCAACTTGTAACAACCCAAATTCTACGTCCAAACGTTTTGAAAATCTGTATAACTAAATCTTTCCACTGATGTCAACGGCTGGTTCACCACTAGAGAAAATGGTAATCATTTTCATGTTAATCACGTGAGTATTGCATGCCAGATGGTCAGGTGTTCCACTCAAGAGAAGAGGTCCTCTTAGTATCCGGGAGGTGGGAGATCCAACATCCAAATCCTACTCTAGTGTTTGCTTCCTGGTATTGTCTTCAGCATCAATTGTCTTCAGGATCAGCTTCCCTGAGGAAATAGCTCAGGCTCTGAGATTGGTGTGAAGGTGACTTATCAGGGAGTTCCTCTGAGAACAATGTCTGTGAGGGACGAGATGTTAAAAATGTACCCTCTCCTTTGTTTTTCAGAGCCTCTCTACTTTTGGCATTTCTCCCCTCAAGTGCTGAGAATGCTGTTGCTTTTGTAAAGGCAGACTGATTAATAGAGATACTTTATCAATTTTTTGTAGAGGAGTTAATACTTATGTCAGAGTCACAGAGATCTAGACCTTGCCTCATTTGGTGGTTTCTTTTATTGCAGCTATGGTGGAACATGGGTTTGGACAGTCACGTCAATCTTGTTGGGTGTTAGGACTGTTTGCATTTGCGGAGTTAAGACTTGAGCTCCAATTGTTCCTGGTAGTGGTGTTGGGGTCCAGTTGGGTATAAAAGAGACAGTGCATTTGTCAAGGGCCCAGAATTCTGAGGACAAGGTAGTATAGGAAGACTTCAGTGGAACCTGAAAGACTGGGTGGTCCTGGGAAATGAAGTTAGCCTGTCGCAATAACTTATACATTTTTTTTTCTTACTTCTGCCCTTATTCTAAATACTATATTTTGGGCACTGTTTCTTCCAGATTTGTTTGCTTTTCTTATTTTTACCTTTTCCCCCAGTACACCTCACTGCTTATCTGCATGCAAGGAAGAAAACAATCTCAGTCTCTATTTCCCCTCCGAGCACTAACTTCTAAACACCCTGCTCCCTTGTTCTCCGTTCACTTCCTTCTCTTCATTTTTCTGACTTCATTCCAGATCATTCTCTCTGGCTCTGATCTGTCTTTCCCTGAAAATGCAAATGATGCACGGCCCTTGAGTGAACCATCTGTAGTAGATGAGTTATGTGCAGGCCTTGTCTAGGCATTTTGAACACTGTCCTTGCTGGTCTCACAACTGTCACTTAGTGATTTTTAGTAGTGCAATGAGAACAGCCCTGCAGTTCTGCAGCAAGGGAATGCATGCATGTGAATTTAATAGTGGATAACAAGCTATTTTTCAATTCCATTAACCAGTCATCAAAGATGAAGTGAAGGCATATTTTTGAGGTCAGAAAAACTTAGTGGGCTGCTAACTTAGAATGCTATGTGTAGTGTTGATGTTTATTTTAACATTAATATGTGTGCTGATGTAGTTCAACATTAGTGTTTGGAATAATAGGAATAATAAAAGGTGAAATGCCATAAAAATAGCTATGAGAGCATTGTATTGTACTATAGCTAGCATAAATTAGAAAGTGATTTTATTTTAAAGTGTCAGCCAGGAAAAGGGGTGAAAGTAGATATGGATATAAAAAGTAAATAGAAGACAGAAAAAATCAAAGCAGTCTATTGATCCTATTTTTTTAAAGAATGCTGCTCAGATTCGTACTAATGAGATGAATAGGACCAGCTAAAATGCCACTGTGGACCCAAAGCTGTCACCCAATAAATGTGACAATCGCGTGTCAAGGCTACAAGTAGGAGAGAAAATAGGCATGCACATTAGAAAACAAAAGAGCCATTTAAGCAGCGCATAACATCTCCACATGTTAGACTGTGCAGTCCCTCCTGATGGCATATAAGAGACCCACGAAAATGAAATGTTTCAAGGATATTACATTGAGACTACAACAGGCTGCTTCACGCCTTTTGCCTTAGCAGAGCAGCTTACTCTTGGTGGCATATACAAACAACAAATCATACATATGCACATTTGTATGCGTATGTGTGTACGCACGTGCGTGCATGTGCATATGCAACAGGAAGAGATTGAGATGAGAAAGACAACAGGAATGATAGTATGTAATTAATAAAGTGATTAAAATGTGCATGGAGCACCTTTAAAAACTTCTCTTTTATAATCTTCTCTTCTATTTGTAACATCATATTGCTTGGGGATCACCAAATACTCATATTCTACTCACGAAAAGAGTTTTAAACTTAAAAAAATTGGTTATAGTTTTGATAGATTATTTCAATGTGTGGCTTTTAAACTGAACTCCACCTAAGTGCAGGGTTCCTAAAACTGAGTCCTAGCTAGCCATAGGGTTCCTACATTTTTTCTTCAGAGAGTGTCTGTTCTATTACAAACAACTCATTTGATTTTTGTAGAAACCTATAAAGTAAGTGGTAGTAGCATCCTCACTAAGACTCAGATGCCACACTAGAAAAAAGTAGAACCCGAACTTAAACCCATTTTGTGTCATCAAGTACTGCATTTTCTTCTATGTACAATCATTGCTCCTGGAAGAACAGTAGTAACTAACGTTTGTATAGGGATTCGGAGTTTCCAAAGCTATTTTGTTATATGCCCATATGTGTTTAAAAGGCATTCTGTCACCTTGGAACTATTTTTATTCCCCATCATTTTTTTTTTTTTATAGATAAATAAGCTTGTGTTTCAGATAAATTAACTGACATGCTGAAGACAAACAAAAGCCATAGCCCAGCTTAGAACATCCCATTCTGGAAGCCACGTTCCTTCCACCATGTCACACCGCTGATGTTAACGTGAAGGCTTAATTATTAGAGACAGTAATGAAATTACCCTGGAATGTGTAAATCTGTGTTTTAAAAAGTAAATTGCATGTGAAAACAGATGCTTGGAATCTGGAAGTGATTAAACTTTAAATCTGAAGCCCTTCAGCACAGAGAGAAACATGTCTGGATAATCAAATTTTGCATGGCAATATAAAAATAACTTTGCATCCATCTGTACATCTCAAGAGGCTGATGTTCTTATATTTGTCTTAGTCAGATTCAATTTTATTGCATAAGTCACACTGTGTACTTTGTTATTTTTACATGTTTAAAAAATCTTGTCTTGCATTTTATTGCATTTCTGTCCCCAGAAAACATGACTAGGTTTTATCATTCAGATTACTGCCTTTTTGGGTTATTTTTTTTGCAGGCGTTTTAACTTTTCTTAAAATTTTAAGTGTATTTGACACATAATGTTTTATTAGTTTCAGGTGTACACCACTGTCATGTGACATTTATATACCTTGTACAGCATGATAAGTCTAGTAACCATTTGTCACAGTGCAAAGTTATTACATTATTATTGACTCTATTCCCTCTGCTGTAAATTACATCCCCGTGACTTACACGTTTCAGGAGTGAAAGTTTGTACCACATATTTCTCTTCACCATTTTACCCATCCCATCACTTCTCTCCCCTTTGGTGACTATAAGTGTGTTCTCTGTTATATATGGGTCTGTTTCTGTTTGGTTATATTTGTTTGTTTTTGAGATCTCACAGATATGCAAAATCTTAAGGTATTCATCTTTATCAGTCTGACTTATTTTACTTAGCATAGTACTATCTAGGTTCTTTCATGTTGTCACAAATGGCACTTTTTTTAATGATAAGTAATATTGCTTCCACATCTTAGCTAATGCAAATAGTGCTTATATCTTCTTTTTTTTAAAAAAAGATTTATTTTATTGTTTTTTGACAGAGAGAGAGAGACAGAGAGAGACAGAGAGACAGAGAGATACAGAGAGAAGGGGGAGGGCCCAGAGCAGTCTCCATAGTTGACAGCATTAGTTTTCCATATAGTTTCACTCCACAGGTGGGCACAGGGCTGTGCAGGGCAGGAACTGGGCCGGGAGCCTCCCGCATAGGCCCCGGCAAGAACTAAACTGGGGGCTATACCCCAGCTCAGCATGTGGGTCCGCATGGGCCAAGGCCGGGATTCGATCCTTGGTTCCTGGGGTTGCAAATCAAGTGCTTAACCTACTGAGCCATCCCAGCTCCCCCTATATCTTCTTGAAATAGGGTTTTTGTTCTTTTTTTTGAATCAGTACTCAGAAGCAGAATAGCTGGGTTTTATGGTAGTTTTTATTTTTAATTTGTTAGAAGATATATTTTTGTTTTTGACAGAGAGAGAGAGAGACAGACAGACAGACAGACAGAGAGAAGGGGAAGGGCCCAGAGCTGTCTCCATAGTTGTGCATCATCAGTTTTCGACATGGTTTTGTTCCACACAGGTGGGCAGGGGCTGCTCAGGGAGGGATCTGGGCTGGGGGCCTCCTGCATGGGAGGCACGCCCCCTCAAGCCAGGGGTGAAACTGGGGGGTAAGAACCAAACCAGGGGCCTCCCACAAGGGAGACACATCCCATTTCAGCATATGGGTCCACACGGGCCAGGGTCAGGATTCAATCCTTGGTCCCCAGGGCTGCAAAGCAAGCACTTAAACCACTGAGCCATCCCAGCTTCCCCAAGCTTTGGCATTTTAAATATGATGTGTCTTTGTGTGGACCTCTGATGGTGCATCTTGTTTGGGATAAACTCTCTGAGTTTCCTGGCCTTATGTATCTATTTTCATGACCAGGTTAGAGAAGTTCTCTGTCACTATTTATTCAAATAGGTTTCCAATTTCTTGTGCTCACTCTTCTTCTGATATCTCTATGATGCAAATGATTGTTACCCTTGATGCTGACCCAGAGGCTCCTTAAACAGTCTTTACTTTTGGGATGTTTTTTCTGTTATGGTTGGGTGTTTTTTGTTACCTTACCTTTCAAATCATGGAGTTGATTCTCTTCTTCATCGAATCGGCTATGGATTTCCTCTAATGTATTCTTTATTTGAATTGTTGTATTCTTGACTTTTGATTTGTTCTTACGGTAAGTATATTTTCTATCTCAGTTTTCATGTTTCCTGTTTATTGGTTGAAGTTCTCATGGAGATGATCTATTCTTCCCTTAAGTTTATGGAGCATTCTCACAACCAGGGTTTCGAACTCTGCATTTGGTAGATTGCTTATCTCCGTTTTGTTTGTTTCTTTTTCTACTTTTATTGGAGACGTATTTATTTGTCTTCTCATTTGGGCTGCCTCCAGTGTTGTTTTCTTCTTCTGCGTGTTAGGAAGATCTGCTATGTCTCCCTGTCTTGCCAAGTGGCATTAGGTAGCAGGTGTCCTGTGGGGCCTAGTGGAGCAGTCTCCTTGTTCACCTGAGGTGCTCCAGGGCACTCCCTCATGTGGCTTGTGTGTGCCCTCCTCTTGTAGTTGAGCCTTGGTTGCTGTTGACACATCAGTGGGGAGCGTTGATCTTCAGGCTGATTGGCTGTGAGAACGATAGCTGTGACTATAGCAGACAAGCTGTGTGTGGGGCTAACCCATGGAGTGAGAACCACTTTAGTGAGGATCTGATGGCTGCCGAGTCCACCATTTATGTCTATCATTTGTGGTGCTTCCTGGGTGCTACTCTGGTGTGATCTGAGACTGGCCACCAGGTGTGTTGTTTTGGGGCATCTTGGGAGGGGCGTGGCTGGACACCAAGGTCAGTTGTTGCATGAGTGTGGCTCAGGACCACCTATCGGAGCCATAAAGTGATCTATGGTTGGTAGTTGCTGGGGCTGGGATTGAGGGCACCTGGGAGTTGTTATGCTGTGAACTGAGGCGGGCTGCTACTAGCACTGACATTGGGGCTGCTAAGCAAAAGGTACAGAGCATGCTGAGGCCAGCCTCTGTTCCTTTAGAGTTTTTAAAAATAAATTATGTAGGGGTAGTAAACATTATCACACTGATTTTGGGAGAAAAAAAATAACAACACCCTGGAAGATTACATTTACAGTGCATTGTTTCAAAGACAGAATTTAAATCTAGAATACTCTGATATTAAAAGTAGGGCTTTTTTCTTTCTTTTGTTTCCAGAACATTACCTCTTTTCCTTCTCTGGTTTGTCTCTGATGAACATGAACTACAAAAATAAAAACAAAACAAAAAAACCGCTGTGGTTATTTTGTTTCTCCTAGTCCTGAGGTCAAAATCACAAGCAACAATATTCTTAGAGCCAAAGGGTAACTTGCATATGAATAGCTTAAAAAGAGGCAGAGAGCTGACTTCAGTAACTCTCTTCCCACCATGGAGAATGTATCTTGTCTAATTGTTTAAGGCAAAGCCAACAATAAAAGGAGGCGGGGGCTTAGCCCTCACTTTCAGTGATGACAAATGGAAGAGAGAACTGGATGGGGACTTGGGACTCTTAACACTGATAAACAAATAAAAAAGGTTTGCGAGAATTTTTATTTTAATTCTTAGTCTTAACTGGTGTGAAACATGTGCAAACACCAGCATTTAGAACTTCATGTACTTTCTTTATTTTTAGCCTTTTCTCTTGGATGGTTTTCTGGGAGGAAGTAGGACTTCTCAGGAGAGGCTGAGAGCAAGATAATAGCTTTTTCTTGAACTTGCAAAAAGTCTGTACTGTATGGTAGAAACCAGATTCTCTACTGCCGTATTCTTAATCATGGAATAAGGTATTTCTAGAACGATTGGTTTGTGCCTCAGTTAATTCAATCAATGTGGGAATACTAAACAATGATCACAGCTTTGGCACTTACTAACCGTTTCTCTGTAATAAAGCTTTCTCTGTTAAATAAAAACAGTTATGAAATTATAATTAATGCACTTCTGCTATCAGTGCACAGATACCAAGGAGTGAAAATAACTCAAAATGTGTAGCCAAGATCCTCCTCTTCATTTTCCTCATACTTACAATGAGAAAAATAGAACTAAACTCCCAGATCAGATAGTATATGCTTCAGTATTAACTTTGAAACTTTAAGTATTGTACACATGGAATCTAATATCATTACCCAATAATGTATGGGTTATTATTTTCTTAAACATTAAAAGGTGCTCTGGGCTCCTATTTGCCAAATATTAAGAAATGCTGCAATTAGAACTCTGAGGGCAACTACAAACCTATTTTAAAACCCCTCCTTTGCTAAAAATGGAAATTTAGTACAAGAGCAAAAATGTTCTGTGAGGGGGTAGAAAGGAAAACTTAGATTTTTTTAAATCACTGTATTCTTTGGTGATAAATTATAGTCATGTGTCATAATTCAGATGCACCTCAAAATCAAATAATTTAGATTCACAATTGTTTGATTATGCCACTATCTCTCATAAAGTTATACACATCATTTAAATACAGCCCCACTCTATACTAAGGTGACTTAAATGTTGCATTTTGCAGAGTGTGTGACTCCAGGCAGGTGAAATTACAATGTTGCAACAGCCAGGATGAAAAGCCGTATGAATCACGCCTCTTTGAGATAATGATGGATAGATAGCAGGGGATCTCAGGATCACTCATAGTTCTTAATCACGTGTGGTAATGTGACTGATCATTATTACTTCATACACTAGGTGGCTAGGAATGCAGCCAGTTCAATAAAATCATTTTAACTTCCTTTTCATGGTGGTCATTTTTCTTGTGTCTCCTTTCCTCCTTTGGTGTTTTTCAATTAAGGAAGTAAAGGCCTTCCTTTTATTTCACGGTAAGTGAACCATGATTGGGGCTCACTGGGAAAAAAAAAAAAAATGACCATGCCATTCAGAGTATGTATTTTTCTGTGATGAGAGGGCTCACTACAAGGTTGGCTGTAAACCACAAAAAGAATTAAGTAAGTAGATCTCCCTCCTCCATTGTCTCCAGCTATGTTGCATAGTCTTTTTGCTAAGGAGAGGCAAGGCCATAAAAATTTTGCCGTTCCCCCCTTGTACAATAACTCCGTACGTTCAGATATTTCTGTACCTATTTGATGTAGAGAAATTCCTTTGAAATTGAAAAGAAGAGAAGTTCTAAATGTGGAGCAGACCATATGGTTTGCTATTTGAAGTATCCCCATTTGAATTTTGCAGGAAATGTAACACAGCTAATAAAATGCAGCCTAAAGTGCTGAATGTTCTGGACTCAAGGCATTTAAAAAACAACTTAGGGCCTTGACGATTCCCAGGAATTCTAGACTGCAGGGGATATTATTTGGCCCTAGCTGAACTGTGTTACCTTTTAGAATTATTAAAAACAATTCAGATGAAAATGACTGTTGTTTAGTTGAAGTGGGGAAACTTAACGCAACCATTTTATCTGTGCATGAAATGTTATATGTGCGTAGCTAAGTATTCTTGGCCGATGTTAAGTTAACATATATTAAGGCCAGAGTTTTCTTACATAATACCTTTGTAGAACTATACTTTAAATATTAGAATTTTGTTACATATATACACAAATGTAAAACAACTGAAAACACTTCCTACAAAACTAAAAAAAAAAAAAAAGGAAGAAATGTGAGGGAAGCCGGAATGGCTCAGTGGGTTAAGCGCTCGCTTTGCAGCCCTGGGGACCGAGGATCGAATCCCAGCCTCAGCCCTTGTGGACCCATATGCTGAACTTGAACTGGGCTTCCCTTGTGGCAGGCGCCAGTTTGGTTATCAACCCCTTCCCCCTGCATTCAGCCCCTGGCTGGAGGAGGAGTGGCTTCAAGGTGCATGGCCCCCAGCCCATTGTGGAATGAAACCATGTTGAAAACTGATGACACAACTATAGACACTGCTCTGGGCCCTCCCCCTTCTCTCTGTCTCTCTCTGTCAAAAACAATTAAATAAATCTTTAAAAAAAAAAAAAAAAGAACTGTGAATGTAATATCATAATACATTTGATCATAGCGATTCTGATAACAGATGCTAAGTTCACATGACCCCCCAACTCCCCACCACTCCCCTACCCTGGCCATTTACAGTTACCGTAAATCCAGAATTTCAATTATTTTAAAATGGGCCATCAATTCATGTTGCTTGTTTTTATGTTCATGCAAAGAATAATCCTTTTGATGGTAAAAATTTCCAGGCACAGACAGGGAGAGATTAACTAGAAATAGTATTTTATTCCCTACTGTAACGGTGAGTACAGAGCATTACATAGATTATTAATCCAACAAAATATTTTCATACTAAGCCATTTGGATCCATCAGTAGCCTCATTGTAATTGATGGCTTTCTGCATCACCATTTAATTTAGTTGCGTTTTAAAGGCATAATGTTCACTATCATTTCTGTTAATTGTGTACACCACGTATGAAGAGAAATTGCTCCAAGAATATTAGTAATGTAGAAGAGGGTTCTTGTTAAAAGAATTATTATAAATTGTTTTCTAAAAGGTTCTCCACAAAGAACTGCTTACACTCTCAACATTTACCTTCATTTTCACTAAAAAATAGTAATGGGAAGAAGAAAAGTTCAATTAATTGTAACTTGGGGGGTTCCACATTTCCTTTAATAATATCAATGTTAAGACGTCAGGTCTGTGTTTGGCTTTAGTTTTTGCCTAAAAGCAATTTTTAAGTACAAAACCAACTCCTCTCAGGGGGAGAACTACTGGGAATCAATTGTAATTGCATTTGTGGTACATAAAATTGTACTCTGTGCCATTTCTCCTTAATTATACCTGACCCACATAATTTGTGAAATATCTTTGTGTCAGAGTCAATACAAAAAAGTGAATGATACCTGTGTATCTGAGCAATTTTAGAAAATGACAGAAAAAAAATTTTTTTGATGAATATTGCTTGGATTTGAAACTCATGAAATTCATATCATATTGCTCAAATATATCTCCAATTGGTCTTTAAAAACATCATTTTTGAGAACATTTTTTTTTAATTTATTTTTATTTTTATTGTTTTTGATATATAGAGAGAGATACAGAGATAGAGAGAAGGGGGAGGGCCCAGAACAGTCTCCATAGCTGCACATCATTGGTTTTTCCACATAGTTTCATTCCACAGGTGGGTGGGTCTGCACAGGGCAGGAACT
>PVKE010010314.1:0-42751 GCA_004027555.1 Craseonycteris thonglongyai | reverse complement strand
TCTCCCTAATTGCTAGTGAAGTAGAGCACTTTTTCATATATTTGTTGGCCATATGTATGTCTTCGTGAGAGAAGTGTCTGTTAAGGTATTCTGCCCATTTTTTAATTGGATTGCTTGCTTTTTTCTTGTTGAGTTGTACAAGTTCTTTGTATATTTTTGATATTAGCCCCTTATCAGAGGCATTGTTTGCAAATATTTTTTCCCAGTTGGTTGGTTGCCTCTTTGCTTTGCTGATGGTTTCCTTTGCAGCGCAGAAGCTTTTTAGCTTGATAAGGTCCCATTCATTTATTTGTGCTTTCACTTCCCTTGCCATTGAAGTCAGATTCATAAAGTCCTCCCTGAATTCCAGGTCTATAAATTTAGTGCCAATGTTTTCTTCTATGCAATTTGTTGTTTCCTTTTTTATTTGGAGGTTTTTAATCCATTTTGAGTTCATTTTGGTATATGGTGAGAGATCGCAGTTCACCTTCAGCCTTTTGCATGTGGCTTTCCAATTTTCCCAGCACCATTTACTGAAGAGACTTTCTTTTCCCTATTGTATATTTTTTGATTCTTTATCAAAAATCATTTTCTTACAAGGAAATAGAGAATTTGAGAACTTAAATAATAGCTATGAAGTTATATCAATGCAATTGATGGAGCTGCATGTCTTCATTACCAAGGCTGTGCAATTTGCTGCCTGTGTGTGTGTGTGTGTGTGTGTGTGTGTGTTGTGGATGGTGGGAAGGTGGACATTTCTGGCATTGTAATTGTCTCATTAGCAAGTAGACATTTTCACAAGTAAGAAAAATGCAGAATATATGGAAAGTTGCAAATAATAGCCAGTATGAGCAATTGGGAAATATTTTAATGAAACAGGAGCTAGATGATAAATCATGTGAGTGAGTTAAGAGAACAAACACTCCACCTCAGGGGGTTTCGGAGCTGAAGTGGCGCTCCTTAAAAATACTTTGTACCCTCTCTGTGAGTAGTCCCTCAGCTCCTGCCATTTTATATGACCAAACAATATGCAATGCTTGCTTAAATCTGAAGTCAAACCTGTCACAAGAGTGGATGTTCTGAGCAATCTGAAATGATGGTTCCACTACTGACAAGCAAGGCTTCACACATCTGCCTGCCCTCCTGTCCACACAGTGGCCACTGCCAGTTTTAGCAGGTTGTGGCCTGCCTGCTTCTTAAGATGGTTATATTGATTAGGAGAAATGGTGTGGTTCTCAGTAACATGAGATAGCCGTATGGCTATCAATTTTAATTCTAAATATTTTACTTCTGAATGTTTCTTCTCACTGTCACTGTGTTTTTTGGCAAGTAATTTAACTGTGCTTTTTACTAGTATATAATGTGGCCTTCCCAGAATGGTGTGAAGAACAAAATGCACCACAGATTTAAAATGTTCACTGTCAATTCTAAATGCTATATGGTTGTATTCATGACAACCTTACCTTACAAGATAATATATATTTAAATGATTGAAAATATTTGCTTTCAGAAATATTGTACACTAATCTTTGTTTTCCTTTTTCCCATAGTACCAGAGTTACTTTTCCCCTCTGGATGAATGCAAGCACCGTGAAACAATTATTCAATATTGATTATTCTTCTATAAGGACCTAATTAATATTGGTGTCACCCCTAATTGGTTAGTGTGTTCTGTTTATTGAAATGGGCATTACAATTTCCACTTTTGGCAGTAAATTTGCTGCTGTGTTTCTGTTCTTTTATCATTGAAGTTTTTAATATGACAATCCCCAAGAGAACAGCTCAAGAACACAACAAAAGATAAATAAATAAAATTTGGGCATCTCTTCAATGTAGTGGTTTCCTTTCCATTTTTAATGGCAAAACCATAAACATAGTAAATATTTACAGATTATATGCAAAGAATTGGAAGTACCCTGTTCACAGAGAATACACATGCAGAATTCTGCAGAAGGATTGGGCAAATACAAATATATAACACCTGTATTTCTTTTTTCCCTTTGATTTACAGGTGACATTCAATGTCATGTGTACAGCATAGTGATTCTACATCCATAATCAGTGTAGTGCTCACCTGGCACCATACATAGTTATTATACTAGTATTGACTGTATTCCCTATGCTGTACTTTACATCTCCATGACTATTTAGTAACTACCAATTTGTGCTTCTTCATCTATTCACTTTTCTCTCTCATTCCCTTCATCCCCTCCCATCTGGAAGCCATCAGTTTTTTCTCTGTATCTATTAGTTAGTTTCTGTTCAGTTTGTTCATTTATTTTGTTTTATAGGTTCCACATATAAATGAAGTCATATGGTATTTGTCTTTTTCTGACTTATCTCACTTAGCATAATACCTTCTAGGTCCATCTATGTTTTTGCAAATGGCAAGATTTCATCCATTCTGTGGCTGAGTAATATTCCATTGTATACGTGTACAAATCTTTATCCATTCATGCATTGGTGGATACTTAGATTGCTCCCAAATCTTGGCTATTATAAATAATACTGCAATGAACATAGGGGGGCACATATATTTTCAAATTAATGTTTTGGATTTCTTCAGATAAAAGATACAGAGTAGGATTCTTGGATCATATGACAGCTCTGCTTTTAACTTTTTGAGGAATCTACATATTGTTTACTATAGTGGCTACACTAACTTGCAATCCCTCCAACAGTGCACACAGGTTCCCTCTTATTTATATCCTCTAAACACTTGTTTGATTTATTGATGATGGCTTTTCTCGTGGGTGTGAGGTGATGACTCATTGTGGTTTTAATTTGCACGTCTCTGATGATTAGTAATGTTGAGCATCTTTTCATATGTCTGTAGGCCATCTGTATGTCCTCTTTGAAGAAATGTCTATTCAGATCCTCTACCCATTTTAAATCAAATTGGGTTTCTTTTTTTTTTTTTTTTGCTTGTTATTTTATTTTGTTTTAATTTATTTTATTTAATTTATTTATCTTTTCAGAGTTAAGTTGTATGAGTGCTTTATACCTTTTGGACACTAACACCTTATTAGATATATCATTAGCAAATATCTTCTCGCATTCAGGAGGCCTTTTTTTTTATTGTTTGCTTGTTGATGGTTTCCTTGATGTGCAAAATCTTTTTAATTTGATGTAGTCCCATTTGGTTATTTTCTCTTTTTTTTCCCTTGCTCAAGGAGCTATATTCAAAAAAGTATTACTAAGCACCAAATCAGAGAGTTTACTGCCTATGTTTTCTTCTAGGAGTATTGTGGTTCCGGTCTTACATTTAAATCTTTAATCCATTTTGAGTTTATTCTTCTTATTTAATTGTTAAATTTCTTGGGGTGACATTGGTTGGTAACAATTTCATAGGTTCCAGGTGTGCAATGGTACATTGCATTGTCTATGCATTGTATTGTGTGCTCACCACCCAGAGTCAGTTCTTTCTGTCACCATGTACTTAATGCCTCCTCCCTACTCCCTCCACTTCCTCCCCACTTATCCTTAGGTAACCATTCTCATATATGTATTTAGCGTAAGAAAGTGGTCTAGTTTCATTTCTTTTTTTTTGCATGTATCTGTCCATTTCTTCCAGAAGAATGTATTGAAGAGATTATCTTTATCCCATTATATATTCTTGCCTCCTTCATCATAGGTTAGTTAACCAAATATATGTGGTTTTATGTATGAGATCTGTAGTCAGTATCATTTATCTATGTGTCTGTTTCTATGCGAGTACTGTGTTGTTTTGATTAGTAAAGCTTTGTGGTATAGTTTGACATCAGGTAGCATACCTGCAACTTTGTTCTTTTTTCTCCAGATTGATTTGTCTGTTTGGGGTCTTTTGTGATTCTGTATACATTTTAGGATTATTTGTTCTAGTTCTGTGAAAAATGACATTGATATTTTGATAGGGATTGCATTGCATTTATAGATTTCTATGGGTAGCATGGACAATTTAACATTGTTAATTCTTCTTATCCATGAGCATGGTTTATATTTCTGTTTATTTTGTATTTTCTTCAATTTCTGTTTTCAATGCCTTGTAATTCTCTGCTTTACATATAAATGGCTTCCCTGAAACTTAGAATGCTGCTGCAGTGTTTGAAAAAAATCAGACCCATTCTCTTTTTTAAAGAGGTTTCCTTCCTTGTTGCAAATGGAGATTTATTAAAGCTTTATTTTATTTTTTGACAGCAAAAGAGAGAGAGAGAGAGACAGACAGACAGACAGAGGAACACATAGAGAAGTGGGAGGGCCTAGAACAGTCTCCATAGTTGTATGTCCTCAGTTTTCAACAAAGTTTCACTCTATAGGTGGGCACGGGTCTGTGCAGGGCAGGAAACTGGCCAGGGGCCTCCCACATGGGAAGCACATCTGGAGCAGGAGCTGAATTGTGGGCACACCCCAGTTCAGCATATGGGTATGAGGCCAGGATATGATCCTCAGACCCTGGGGCTGCAAGATGATTACTCAACCCTCTGAGCCATCCTGCCATCTCCCAGATTTCTTAGAATAACATCTTGGGTTATAAAATATGGACACCCCCTTTTGTGAAAGGTAAATTTGTGGCAAACAATCTGTTGAGCACAGTACCTGAACAGCCTGGTAGATTTGATTATTGTATATAGTGCATCTGATTTGCTTGTTAGTGTTTAGACATAAACAGTGGAGCAAATTTTGCCTTTTAACTCCCATGAGTACTTCTAGGAAAATTAAAGAAAATACTACATGTATTAAATTTTAATTTGTTTTTCATGTGTAAAGACTATCAGAAAAGTTAATTATACTTTAAACTTTTAATTTCCAGCATCTAAGTAGAGGTTTTTTTTCTTTTTATTGTATTTGAATCTGTGAACGTCCATGTTACTTATTTATAATGGCTTTATGGTCCATGAAAAACAAGGCAGTGATCAAAAACAGGGTTATATGCTTGTCCATTTCCACCTGAAATGAAACTTGGATCTTGGGTACACTGGATATTTAGTGAATGGTTCACTGATGTTTTTCCTTCCAGACTTTCAAGAGCAAACCGTGTAGCCTATTGGGTAAGAAATTGAGTTTCAGAGTCAAAGTAAGGTATTTCTGAATCCAGGCACCGCTACCCTTTGTTTTTGTGGCCTTGGCCAAATTGTTTAACGTCACTGAGTTATGGTTTTGTTTTACGTCACTGAGTTATGATTTTGTTTTATGCAAAATGAGAATTATAATAGCTCTATCTCAAGGTGCTTTGAAGATTAAATGAGATGATGCATGTAAAGAATTAGCCCAGTGTCTGACATATATCAGCAATAACTATTAAGTTTTGTTGCAATTTCTGTTACTGTTTTTAAATTGTAGCTATTTTTTATTATTATAGTTATCATCATTATTCTTAAATTCTTGCATTTCCCATTATATCTCAAATAAGTCCCCCTTGGTATTACCACCATATATGCTGCTTCTCATTTTTCCCTTCGTCTGAGTTTCCTTGCTTCCCCTCACAGCAGTTCCTGATCTGGAGTCCAGGGACCTCATTTGTAAGTGGTTTCCTTGTTGCAATTGCTTGTACCAAGTCAGAGCTTAACATAAAATCTTGTCATGAGAACTGCATTCCTAGTAGAAGCACAGTGTTGGCCAGGGATAGAGTAGATTAGAGGATTTTTCATGTACTTCCAGACTGGGGGTTCCTAGGGTCTCTAAGCTCTCTAAGGAGAGTGGCAATGTCTTGTCCTGGATTCTGTATCTAGGTGTGGTATCTGTGACTGCCAGCCTTTTTCAGAACATTTTCTGCTAGTGACCTCATCTTTTTTAAGCCTTAGTCATCTAAAACATAGAAATAATGTCAGTTTACATATAAGATGGGAATGATACCACCGAAAGGATGTGCTACAGTAGAGCAAGATAATGTGGTTAGAGTATCTTTCACGATTCATCTTGCGTCTAACAGGCATAGTCGGATTGTCTCTTGAATGCTGTTGTGGTGCTTGCTTGTCTTATATGACCCAAGTGCCCCATTATAACCCTGTTCTATCCAATTGGCCTTATAAGCCCTTCAATACCTTATCTGAGCAAAGGTGGCTAATTTTTAGATAAATCTGAAAAATAATGTATCATTAAATGAATTGCCTGTTTATAACTTATAAAACAACCTTATACAAATTGATAATGATGTATGTTTGAATAATTCAAGAACAGGATGTCAATAGCTTTTAGCATCAGGTACTGAGAGACCTTCTGCTTTGGAATATTAATTTGACTAATTTGAGAGATTAGGCCATTCAGTATGGGAAGCACATAGGCAGAGTAGTGGGATTATTCAAGGGTAATCTAATCAGAAACAGACATCTAGCATTTCTTTAAAATGTAACAATTATTCTGAAGTCTCATAAGCAATATTTTGTGACTGATAGATATGCCAAGTTAAATGTAAATGAGTATAATGTGATTTGGGGGTAATAATTATGGAAAGAATCAGTACCAGTCTACTTTGTAGGATTTGATTTGAATTTTCCTCCCACTTAAATATATAGTGTGAGGTTTATTTTTTTGTTTTTTTGTGGGTTTTTTTTTAAATTTTAGTAATTTTGTTAATATAAAAGCCAGGAATTTCATATTTCTGTAAATATGTAAATGCATTTAAGGTGAACACTTCAGAAAGTAGATTATCAATTGAATATTTTCAGTGATTAATTTATGACTGCTTTTAACATAGTATATGAGTCTAGCACGTGCTTTCTATCATTTGCTGCTTTATTTTCATTCTCAAAATTAACCTAGGTGACACAATTATTATTTTTTTATGGCTATAGAAGTGGAGGGTCAGAAATATTAAGTAACTTTCTCAAAGTCACACCCCTCCTAATGAGTGGAAATGACATGTAAAAATAGTGCTCAGACATCACACCTTCTGTTCTATGCACCATCAGCTGGATCAGAAGCAACCTTGAAAGAGATTTATTCTGGCTAAAAAATAAATGATATGGTGAGTGCATTCAAGATCCAGAACCCAGGTTAGACATGTCAAGAGGACACTGCTAATTAGATTATTCATATAAATCCTTCTTTAAGGCTTCATATCCAGAGGTGATTATTTGAAAATGCCCAAGATTAAATTAATGTTATGTACAGTTTATTACAAAGGGAAAAAAATATATGTTGCTTTATCTTAGTGAATTACTTGTCTTAGTTGTAAGAAAAGAGAAACAGATAAAATATAGACCCCAAACCATGCTATTTTCTTTCACATTCCTCCGGTGTCTCATGAAAATCTTGTACACTAAATTTCAAAGTCCTATTTGTAGGCCCAGATGACATCTCAGTATATTTTGGGTTGTGGTCAATATATTGATTGCAGCATCCTTGGGCTCACAATAATTAAGAACTATCACAATGATATAGTATTTATTTAGTAGATAGTTTTCGAGGCTTTTGTGTATGATAAGAAGCCCTAACTATTATATTGCACGTGCATCAAATCTATTTCAAGTCTAGTGAAAATAGTAAATTCAATTAAAATGGTGTGAATTCATTTAAATTTTTATGAAGAACATTGGAGACATAATTAGCAGACTATTTTTGCTTTTCAGAGGATGAGGCTGGCCATTTGATAATTTTGAGCCCATGGTAGATAAAGGTTACTCAGAAATTATTGCAGTATGATAAATAGTAAATCATATTGGAGAAGAACTTCCAATTATGGAACACTTTATATGTGCCTGATGCATTATACATTTAATTTTATTTAATCTTTTATAACCATCCTCCAACAGAAATGTTATTGTTTCCAAATGTGAAAATTGAGATCTATGGAGGACATGGAACTTGCTTAAGGCCATCTAGATAGTAAGTAATAGGACTGGTCTTAGAATGAGATTCCCTAAACTCCAAATAAAATTTGAGTATACATAAAAAAATTAATTTGGTTAAATCTAGAAAACACTGGGGAAAACACTTATTTTTGTCACACAGTTCACACAAAATTAATTCTTTTTTGTCTTTTAAATGATGGTATGTACAAAATGGTAGCTCTAATTGTAGTTTAAATAGATAGAATTCCTATTGAGGGATTTCTTTAAAAAATAATAATAAATAAAATAAAATAAACCAGTATCTCAAGAAAGCAAGGATGAGTTTTATGGCTGTAAGAAGAATTGGCCTTCAAGGGGAAGCTTGCCTCCTGGGGTAGAACTATTCACTGCAACTCTTGAGGGCTTTGAAACCATTACTAGGTACAGCATGACTCCCTATGTGGAGAATTACATAAAACCTTAGGAACTAATTATTCTGTGCTATATCCTATATTTATTTTACTTTTTCATGAAGAGCAGTATACTACAGGGTCTCAAATATTTACAAAAATGTTTGGATTAAAGTGTCTATGCCATGACTCTTTCCTTGAATTGTGAATTAAAAAAAAAAAGATTTTAATGTGAAACTCTTCTATGTTCAAGTACCTAATATGTAGGTAGGCCTGACTAATAATAAACTTTACTATTATTTGCTCAGATCAAGGGCTCTTTTAAGAGATTTTGCTTAAATTATCTCAGTTGACACTCTCATAGATCACATGAGATGAATATTGTAAACCCACTTATAGAGGAGATAACTAAGGTTTAGAAAAGTTCATTAGCTTGTGCAAGTTTACCCAAATAGTGTGATTGAAATTGGACTTGAATTCAGGTCTAGTTGACTCAGAAACTGGTGCCTTAACAACTCTATTTAGTCACTACACTTCTCTACCTATTCTCACATGGAGTTTTACATGTTCTTAAGAGATACAGAAATCTCTCTAAAAAAATGGTCTAAAAAATTTATGCCAAGGAACATTTAGTGTATCTCTGATTTAAGTCTACCTGGTGTTTCTGTTGGTAGTTTTCTGAAATAATCTTCCATATTTTGGAATTGCACTGGCAGTGGATTCAATGGGACCCCAACCTGTGTGACTAGCTCTAGGGAATAAGAACATGGGTTGTGAGTGAGTGGGCAGAGGTTGAGGCAGCAAAGTCATTGCTAAGAGAGAAGCAGTGATCTAAACCAAATAAGTAGTCACAGGGAAGCCTCAAGCCAAGGTATTGTTACAAATGGACTAAAGAAAACATTCATCAATCAAAGAGTAAGATTAAAATGGATTGTGTAAAAGATGTCTGTACAGAGATTTGGATCTTCATCTGAGACATAATAGGGCAAATTGCAACAGCAAATCACAGTTATTATGCACCTTTGTGCAAGATACTAATCTGGGCAATTCATTTGCACAATATTATTCAATTCTTACCAAATTCCAGTGGAACAGGTATTGTTATCCCATTTTTAGATGAACATGCTAAAGATCCAAGATGTTTTTTGCCCAAGGTCATATAGCTTCTAAGTAAGAAACCTAGAATATAAATATTTCTCTCTCTGTATATTTTCATAACCCAGGTCTGTCTCCCTAGAGATTCCTAACTAAAGCCAATTTCAACCCCATATCAGGTAAGACAGAGAAACAGGTATAGTGAAATTAAGTAACTTGTCTGAGGTCATAAACTATTAAGTGATAGAACCACATTTTAACTACAGTCTATCTGAATTTAAAACTACTTCTATTGAATAATTTTCATCTCTATATTTGTATGTTATTAATTCCCATGAAAAGAAAATCATCACTTAATACAAACTTCTACCACTCTACTTCTTTGCTTCTGATTGCTGCAAAACTTCAAAAGATGTGTCTGTACTCAGACAGCTCATTTCTCTACTTCCATCCTCATAACTTTCTATCATTAACCTTTGACCTTCACACTCATAAGGAGATGACACTTATCTCATAGTGCTCAATCCATTGGTCTTTTCCCAGTCCTCTGTGATCTATCAGCAAGGCCATTATGTCTTCCTTTTGAGTAAGCTTTCTTCACTTGTCTATCAATATTACACACACTCTCTTGGTTTTTTTTCTACCTCACTGGTGACTTGTTTTCACTTCTCTTCAATTTTTTAAGAAGAGAATGTCTCAGTTCCTAAGGATGTTTTCTCTCTCTCTCTCCTCATGATATTGGTCTATCTATTCCAGGTTCAGGACTTTAAGTACCATTTAAAAGTTGACAACTTTCATAATTACAACTTCTGCCCAGACCTCCTTTCCAATATAAGACGTGTATTTCCAAATGTCTACTTTATATCTCTACTCAGTTGTCTAATAGATATTTGAAACTCAACATTTCCAATATTTCATTTCTGTTTTTCTCCCTAAAACCTACTTTACTAGCTACCTTCCTCATCCCAAAATCTGCCCATTTGTCATTAGTGTCACTGCTGTTGTAAGAACTAAACCATTAGCATTTCTTGCCAGAATTATTTATAATAAATAATAAATGTTGAACAAGTTTTCCTGCTTCAAATTTTGTTCATCTATAGTCATTTTTCAATATGTAGCCAAAGTGACCAACATGTCATTCCATATTATTTTTACACATAAAATCCTGCTCACCATTTTACTCAGAGAAATTGAAGTGTTTATAATGATCTATATCTGATTGCTCTCCTCTTTTCTTGCTTTATCTATTCCATCACACTCCTACTGCAGGCTCCAGAAGATACCTCTGGTAGGATTGCTCTTGCCCCAGGCATCAGCTTTGCTAACTACCTCTTCAGTTTCAAATCTTGCTCATATTTAATTGATCAGTGATCCCTACCCTATTTAACACTACAACCTTCCTGCCATCTCACCTGTCCTTGAGTGCTTCTGTTCCTGTTGTATTTTTACTTAAAAACAAAACAAAAACATATGTATGTTTATCTTTATTTATGTCTTATAGGGTACATTACCATTTGATTACTGTTTATTTGTCTGACTTTTTCTACCAGAATGGAAGTGCTACAAGGACAAGATTTGGTCCTTTTCTCACTTGTATATTCCAAATACCTAGAACAATGTCTGGGACATAGTAGGTCTTCAGAAAATACTTTTCGAATGAAAAGAAGTATGTAGCAACTTTTTATTTTAGCTGTTTTAATGTTTTAACAACTTAGGGTTGTTCCCTGAAGTATCTAAGGATGCAACCTTTTTTTTTTTTTTTCTATTATTTACAGATGCTCACTATTTAACACTCTAACTAGAATTTTATTTCCTACTTATTAATCATTGGTTAATGCAGATTTGTTTCAGGCTGTATATATATTATCAAGTAGTTCAATGGTGTTGATTGTTGCTGCCATTCAGTGGAGCTGGTCAGTGATCAGTTCTAGTCTAGGCCCTGAATCAGCTTCTGCTTGCCTGAACTCTGGCTTGTAAATAGATAGAAGAATGGCCTTTGGCTTTGATTTGGCAAACCCAGAAGCCTTCTTCTTTCCTTCAAGTCTCCTCAGATGCGTATCTATGCTCTCTTTGCTTTGGTTAAGAAAATAAAGGGAATTTTAAATGACTTTAGCGTGATTGGGGGTGTCAGGAAGAATCAGAGTCATCCTTAAGTATTTTCTTCAAGTTTATACTAATTGCCATAAGACTAATCTGCTATTATGACAGCAAAGCCTAGCTCTTCTAGGGATCTTTGAACACTGTACTTCAATAATTTGATCTTCATGGACAGTTAATCTATCTGTCACAGTCAGTTGTCCTTTTACTCTTTAAATTGACTGGCATTTCCCCATATCGAAATCCATTTTCCATCACTTCTAAAACTCTTGATAATTTCCAAGTGCTCGTGGAGCTGAGTTTGAAGGTTGACATGGATCATCCATTTTTTCCAGAATGACAAATAACTTTACATGGTGATCCTCACATGTTATCTTAATTTCTTGGCAAACCGTAATTTAATTTTCTGCTAAACGGTTTCAATGTCATGCAGAGCCAAAGTGAACTAAGTAACTAGCTCAGAAACATTCCCTATCTTGTCAGAATAAGTCTTTCTTCCATTTAAATAATAATTAAGTAACACTCAATGGTGATTTTTTTTTTTTAATTATCAACATCATTACTAATGTCACTATGAAGCTCTGAAATACTATAAGCTTAAATTTCTCACTAGGCTCAGAGTGGTTGTATAAATTTATTTCTTCAGTATAGACTGGATAAAAACCTAATTCAGATTGAGTACATCTTGCAGCTAGAAATAATCTTAAGATAATATCAAGCCCAATCATGACAGTTTGAAAATAGAGAAATTGAAGCTCATAAAGGGAAGGTGAGTATATAAATTCACATTTTGTCACATTGGGCAGTTGAACTATGAAACTTGTTCTTTTGATTTAGCCCAGTGAAGGTCTGAAATTATACACAAACAATGGTGAGCATTTGTAGAACATTTCTTTGAGAACAGTGTTCATTATAATTTATCAAAAAGGTCAGTGCTCTCTCTAAAGCTAAGCACCAGGATCCGTGTTGCCATTCCACAGATACAGTCAATCCCTTTTGTGCATTTAATCCTATAATCCATGTAAAAATAAACGGAACTTTGTGTTCAGTTTCAGACAACAGGAACTCCTTCCCCACTAAAAAGCATTTTTGTACGGTATTAGTTGGGTGTTGTTCCCCACTGCATTAGATGGCTGTGACTCCAGCATTCTCTGAGTTAAAGTACAGTTTTTGAAATAAAGTCCTATTAATAAATGTATTTTCAGGTGAATGTGTGGGAATATGAGAAAGCACCTGAAGTTTAATATTTCTAAATAAAGAAGAGGGTAAGTATTATATCTGTTTCTGTCTTCTACTCCTTTGCACAATTTGCAGGTAATGAAATGAGAGCAGACACAAATAGGTAAAAAAATCCAAATGTAGTCTCTTTCCACAACTTTTATTATGGGGTTTTAAAATAATAGCACCTGTGTAAAATATAATTTTCTTTCATTAAGGTTGTGTATGTGTATGTGTGTGTGTGTGTGTGCGTGCATGTATGTTAGGGAATCAAACATTAACATAAACGACTTCTATTTTTTCCTTAACATAAGAGAAAACTGGAATTTTTCTTTAAAAATGTATTTTCTGTTATGCAAAGATGTATTACATGGGGGAAAGCATTAATATTCCTCCTTTGCCTTTGAATTTATCACCCCAGGCATGTCATTTCTCTTTTCTAAGTTTCATTTTCCATCTGTAAATGAAGGAATTCAGCTAGCTTATTAGGGCCACTTGTTAAAACACATTGTCTCCGTGGTGATTGCTATTAAACTAAAATACAAGTCCTATCCACCATTTTCTGAAATGGTAATGTAATGAATTATTTTTTTGTGTGATCAAAATAACATATTCATCTGACGTCTTGGCAACTAAGAATCTGGCCATTATGTCAGACAGAGAGATGAACTAATTCCTGCACTTCCCTAATCTGAGCTTTGAACACTTGTGGTCTTAAGCCATTCCATCTATGATCACTGAGTTGATCCTCCCCTCAGGGTCATAAGTCAGTAGTCTATGTTTTTCTATTAATATAGAAAAGACTTGATTTTCAAATATTTTTATTAAAATTGGCTAACATACAATAATCTTAGCTTCAAGTATACACTATGGTTCTTTAACATTCATATACCTAAAGAAGTGAACACAAGGATAAGTCCAACAACCATCTGATACTATGCCATGCTATCACAATATTCTTAACTATATTTGCTGTGCTCTACTCTATATCTCCATGACTATTTCATAACTACTAATTTGTACTTCTTAATCCTTTCCCCCTGTCCCGACCCATCTTCCATCTGTCATCCCAATAAATCTGTACCCATCTGGCACCGTATAACATTATTGACTATATTGTGCTATACCTACATTCCCACTGACTATTGTGTAACAACCAATTTGTACTTCTTAATTCCTTCCCCAGTTTCACTCACCCTCTAAACCCCCTCACATCCGGACATATCAACATATTCTCTGTATCTATGAGTTTGTTTCTGTTTTGGTTGTAGGCACCTTTTGGTCTTTAGTTTCCACATATAAGTGAGATCACATTGCATCTGTCTTTCTGTCTGACATACTTCACTCAGCACCATACCCTCTAGGTCCATTCAGATGGCAAGAACCCATTGCCACCCATGGTCAAGCAATATTCCATTGTATAAATGCACCACCTCTTTATCTAACCGTGGACAATCAGGCTGCCTTCACATCATGGCCATTGTAAACAATGCTGCAGTGAACATATGGATGCATTTGCCCCTTTGAAGTAGCATTTGTGTTTCTTCAGGTAAATATCAAGAAATTCAATATTATATTGAATCCTTTCTTGTCTCTTATGGCTTTTGTTTTAATGTCTATTTTTTCTGATATAAGTATTGCTACCCCACCTTTTTTTCATTTTCATTTTTATAAAATTTTTTCCCATTTTTTAAAAAATATTTATTTTTATTGTATTTGACAGAGAGAGAGTCAGACAGAGAGAAGGGGGAGGGCCCAGAGCAGTCTCCGTAGTTGACAGAATTAGTTTTTCATATAGTTTCACTCTACAAGTGGGCGCAGGGCTATGCAGGGCAGGAACTGGGCCGGGATCCTCCTGCATAGGCCCTGGAAAGAATTGAACTGGGGGCACTCCCCAGTTCAGCATATGGGTCTGCCTGGGCTGGGTCCAGGATTTGATCCTCGGGCTCCAGGGCTGCAAAGTGAGCGCTACACCTGCTGAGCCATCCCAGCTTCCCGTTTTTTCCCATTCTTTACCTTCGGTCTGCATGTTTCAATCTGAAGTGAGTCTCTTATAGGCAGCTTATATAAGGGTTTTGTTTACTTATCCATTCAGCTATCCTGTCTTTTGTTTGGAGCATTTAATCCATTGAAAATAATTGTTGATAGATATGTAGTTATTGCCATTATTTATTCATATTTTTAATCCTTTTTCTATTTTTTTTTGTTTGTTTTAAAGAAGTCCCTCTAATATTCCTTATGATACTGGTTTGGTGGTGATGAACTCCTTTTCCTTCTTCTTATCTGTGAAGACTTTTATCTCTCCTTTGATTCTAAATGTTCGTTTTTCTGGGTAAGGTAATTTTGGTTGTAGGTCCTTGCTTTTCATCACTTTGAATATTTTATGCCAATCTGTTCTGAACAAAGTTTCTGTTGAGAAATAAGCTGACAGGCTTATGGAAGTCCCCTTGTAGGTAAGTAAAAGCTTTTCTCTTGTTGCTTTAAAGATTCTCTCTTTGAGGGATGCTAGGATAGCTTAGCAGGCTGAGCATTTGCCTTGCAACCATAAAGTCAGAGGATTGAATCATGGCCCCAGCCTGTGCAAACCCATATGTTGAACTGCAGCACAACTAGTAACTGCTGAGATAGTGGTGAAGGTTCTCACCTCCCATGTGAGAGGCCCCCAGTGCAGTTCTATTCTGTGCAGCCTCATATCCCTTTGTGTGGAGTGAAACTGTTACAACTAATGATATACAACTATGGAGACTGCTCTGGACCCTCCCCTTCTCTCTCTCTCTCTCTCTCTCTCTCTCTCTCTCTCTCACTCTGTCTCCTCTCAAACAATAAAAAATAAATCTTAAAAAAAATATATTTTATCTTTAACATTTGACGTTTTAATTATGATGTGACTTGGTGTGGTCCTCTTTGTAGTCATCTTCTTTGGGACTCTCTGTGCTTACTGGCCAGGTTAGAGAAGTTTTCAGTTATTCATTCTTCAAATAGGTTTTAAATTCCTTGCTTACTCTCTTCTTCTTCTGGTACCCCTATGATACAAATGTCGGTACACTTGATGTCCTAGAGGCCTCTTAAACTATCCTCACTTTTTTGATATTTTTTCTTTTTTTCTATTCTGTTTGGGTGTTTTCTGCTACCTTAATTTCCAAAGTGCTGATGTGATCCTCTGCTTCATCTAATCCACTTTTAATTTCCCCTAATATATTCTTAATTTCAGTTATTATATCTTTTATTTCTGTATTTTGTTTTGTTTTCTATCTTCATTTTTATGTTTCCTATCTCTTTGTTAAAGTTCTCTCTGAGATCTTTGAGCATCCTTATAACCAGTGTTTAGAACTCTATATCTTGTAGATTTCTTGTCTCCAGTTTATTTAGTTCTTTTGGAGTTTTGTTCTGTTATTTCATTTGGCACATCTTTTTGCTTCCCCATTTTGGATGTCTCTCTGTGCTCATTTATATCTATTAGGTAGGGTTGCTATGCCTTCATCTAAGTAGTGTGGCCTTATATAGTAGGTATCCTATGAGGCCCAGTGGTGTAGTCTACCTGGTCACTGGAGCTGGATGCTCCAGGTACATCCCTTGTGTGGGTTGTGTGTGCCCTCCTGCTGTAGGCAGGCATGGTTGCTATTTGAATGTTAATCAGAGTGATTCACCATCAGGCTGATGGGTTGTAAGGGCTGGCCATGACTACAGTGGAGAAGCTAAAGTAAGCCCTACAGAGCAGGATTCATTTTAGCAGGGCTCTGGTTCCTGCCCTGTCTACCCTTTGCGTGTATCATTCATGAATATATCAGGTGATGCTCCAGCTTGGCCTGAAGCTGGCCACTGTTGTGCCAGCTCCAACGCCTTCTGGAAGTAGCCTCCCCACAGGCTCAGTACATCCACAGTCTATGTCCTGCCTGGGGCCACGTGGCATAAGCCACAAAGCAATTTACAGATGGCTGCCACCTGTGCTGTGCTTTGAGGTGCCTTGAGAGGCTAAGCCAAGAACCAAGGCCAACTGTTGCTAGTGCCAGTCAGAGAGCTGTTCAGTAAGAGGTACCCAATAGGCTGAATCCAGGTTCTGCTTGTCTGGGTTTTGTGAAACTTTGAGAGATTTTAGGAAAGTCTACAGCATGAGCCAAGACAGGCTCTTTATACAGAAAAGCCACTAGGAGTGGTTTAGGTGTACCTGAAAGTTGGGTGGGGGCAGGGTCTCCAGGAATCACAGGGCAGGGTAAACATATGGTGTTAGCCAGTTTGACAGAGACTCAGATATGGTGGTCACTATCATCTGCATACCCAGAGTGAGGAAAGCTGAACAATGGATTCTGCCAGCGTTCCTGTCTGGGAGAAAGCTATTCCTCCAACACTTACCCTGATGGCAGACAATCCATTGCTCCCTATATGTCCCTGGCACCTGTTGGCCTCTGCCCCAGCACTGTAGCTCATAGCGAATGAGTTTATCAGCAAGTAAATCAGTGCATAGGCCCCCTTTAGGAGTGTTACCTAGGAATGCAAGTGCCCTCATCTCACTCAGCCACAATCTTTGCTAGTTTTCACAGCTACAAGGTATAGGGACTTCTCTCCCTAGCAATGAAATCCTGGGCTGGAGAACCTAGTGTGGGGCTGAGATTCCTCGCTCCTCAAAGGAAGGGACATTTGCAGCTGAGAGATCCCTGTCAATTTTTAATAGTCACACAGGGGCATGGAAATATCTCATTATGCATCTCTGACCCTCCTATAAGTTTCAAGTTTGCTTCTTCTGTATGTCTTTAGTTGTAAAGCTTTGGCTCAGCCAGCCTTCAGGCAATTCTCAATAAGAGGAGGTAATTATAGCATTTAACTACTCCACCATCTTGACCAGAAATCTCAAATAAGACTTAATTTTAATCTGTTTTTAAGGATCAGCAAAGAACATTTTCTTATACTTGATCCTTTTCTGTCTTACATTCCTTTCTCCTCCATTTGTCTTTTGCTCCTCTGCAGCATTGTCCTCCCTTCTTTTTGACCAGATAAGTCTTGCAACATAGAAGGCAAGAAGAAATAAAAACAAACAAACAAAAAACAGAGATCTATATTCCCCTTCAAGAGAGTAATCTGGGCAAGTTGACTGTATTCCATGGTTGATCAAAATATTGAGGGACATTTGTCCTACACACAATTTTGGGGACCTTTTCAAAGTTGCAAATTCTAACTATATAAAGTTTTTTTGAAAGGAGCCCTAAGCAAGTGGTGGGGAGGGGCCTGATGGTTAAGCTTCATCCGCTTCCTAGTAAATCCAGCAGCCACCTCTGGCCAGCTGTACCTACCAATCTTGGCCCTAGTGTTTTAGTCCAGAGTAGAAGATGCAAGTTGCTCATGTTCCTACCACTTCCATTTGGAGGAATGTGAGAATAACTCATTCTCCGTGAGTTTGTGCTTAAAGAATGCAGGGTTGGGGAGGCCGGGATGGCTCAGTGGGTTGGGCGCTCGCTTTGCAGCGCCGGAGATCGAGGATCGGGTCCCGGCCCCGGCCCGTGCGGAACCGTGTGCTGGGCTGGGAGCTCCCCTAGTTCAGTTCTCTCTCTGTCTCTGTCTGTCTCTCTCTCTCTCCTCTGTCAGAATAAATAAATAAATAAATCGAACATTAAAAAAAAAGAGAAATTGAACCATTTAAAAAAAAAAGAAGAATGCAGGGTTATTTTCAGGGTTCCAGAGTACAATGGGTTAAATTATTGTTTTTCTTCTTTATTAGAATTTATATTTATTGAACCTCATTAGGAATTGAGAGCTGTTTAGAATACAGACTCAGATCTGGTCTCCCTGACATGATGACCTCATGGACAAAATGTTGGTATTAGCATTATGCATACAATTTGTATAATATATTCAGAGTTATTCTAAGACAAAAGAAGAAAACCTTATTTTAAGGAGATTGATTTGTTCAGACAATTTTAGGCTTACAGATGGTAGTGATAGAAATTGGAAAAGAACTAAAGGTGAGAGAAAAAGTAATTGACCTCCAGTAAACACTGCTCAATGTCAGTATATGGCAAGGAGACAAGGTCAGCATTCATATTTCATAAACCTGGTAATAATACCACTGTAATCTGCACAGCTGCTTTGGATGTGAGATGGTATTCTATTTCTGAAGGAGTCAGCTTTTCTTTATGTAAGGTTTCTTTCCAATTCCATTTAAAAGTTATTTGTATTCATTTTGAAAAAAAGAAATAAAAAAGGTATTACAAACCTATCACCTATAGTTCCAGCACTCTCTATTGGCATGATCGTTTATTGTCTTTCAGTTTCTATTATCTTTTAGCTATTTATTTAAACATCTATTTTTATCTTGTTTTACTCTCTTTACATTTCCCTGTGCTACAGTAACCTTATTGTAAATAGCCTGTTTTTGCAAATGTTTACATTAAATACCAAACACCAAATAAGTTTACTTAACCTTCCTTGCAGTTATTGCCTCTTTAGGTTAATTCCTATTTTCATCCATTATACACTTCAGGGAATATTTTATGCATAAGCTGTTTCTCTTGTTTCAGATTATATTTGTAGAATAGGCTCCCAAAAGTAGAATGAGAGATTCCAACAGTTTGAATCTTTTGTTGTTGTTGCTTTTGATTTTTAAGGTATTTTGAGCATATGGTGCCAAATGGCATACCAAATGGGATAGACTGAGTTTCACATTTAAAATCTAAATTTCTGAAAGATTCTGCTCAATTAACTTTTCCTTCCTTCCTCCCTCCCTTTCTTTCTTCCTTCCTTCCTTCCTTCCTTCCTTCCTTTCTTTCTTTTTTTTCTTCTTTCTGTATTTGTATCAAAATTTGCCATTTCTCTCAATTGTAGGACCAGCTAATAGATTGGAACCAACTATTAATCACTCTTGGTGAAACTACTAGGTTTTATTTTAATTCTGTTAAATGAATATTACATCTAATGCACTGTGTGTTCCAGAGGGCAAATAATTAACATGAAACACAGCCGGATGTCCCCCATCCTTCCCATAAGGTCATGCATATATCATTTTGTGGTGATTGTATTTTTCTTCTCAAGCCTTAAAAGGCAAAATAAGAACACAAACAAATACAAACAAAAGTCAGAGTAACAGTATTTCATAAGAGCTTAATATTTCACTACAATTATTATTTTAATGTGGTGCATACTCTTGAACAGAATGAGTATTAAAAATCCTATTATTAAAGTGAAATAAATAAAAGTGATTGTTTTTACCACTTTGTGTTAATTTTTTTTAAAGGACAATCAAAAAGAAAAATGCAATACTAATGAAATTTGAAGAAAAAAGACAGAAAACATCTTTCACTGAACACTTGGCATGTATTCTTTGACAGGAGCAGTATGCAAAAGTTAGAAGAGACATGTTTTAGCTCAAAATAAAGAAACACTGGCTTGTAACTATCACTGTGTGTTTTCATTAGAAAACAAATGCCCATCAAGAGGGAAATTATAATGGAGGTTTACCATTGGTAGGTGAATGGATTCCATAACTTTAAATAAGTACTGCATGCTAACTGGTTGTGCAACTGAAACTATGGATTTCATCACTTTAAAAGTATCCTTCACTTTTGAGATTCAGTTACTCATAGCTGGGAGGCTAACTTATCTGGATTGACAAATGGTTGAGACAAAAAAAGATATGGGAGTTCCTAGGAGAAAAGAGTTACTCACGTAGGTTTGACTCAGGATAAAGCTTTTATTCTCCATGAACAGGAATAATTTATAGAATTGCTTGTTTTTTGTCATTCAAAGTTGCCTCAGTCCAGGTATCCATAAGCTACCCTGTGAGTCCTTGAGAAAAAGAAGATGTGTACCAAAACTTAAAGAACAACTTTTAACAAAATCTTGATTGACATTAAGGTACAAAAACTTCACAGAATATAACGCCATAAGATAGAGGTAGTCTATTTTTGTGGACCCCAGCTCACTTTGAGGACCTTGAGGACTCCAGATGAGGCTTTCAGGCATCAGTAAGAATGTATAATGAAAGCAGTCCATTGCCCAGCAAAGATGGGTACATGGTAACTAGCAAAGGGAAAATAAAGCCTACTGGAAATGGTAAAGCCTGTAGACACTAATGAATCTTGAGGGGAAGAGGGTGGGGGCAAAGCTGCCCTGGGAAAGAGAATGGCCTGACCTAGTGATGATTAAATTAAATAACATGTGACTATCTATGTTCCTTACACAGCTGTCATATAGCAAGCTTGTTGAAATTCAAGTGGAAAAATAATTCTCTTCTTGGGAAACTCCCATACCACTAGAGGCAAAGAGTCAACATTATGAACTTCCTACAATACTGAGCTATAACTCAGTTTGATATTGTTTTTACATACAACTAAAAGGAGGTTTGGCTGACGCTTTAAAGGGGAAATTGAGACAATTAACGGTTCTGGAAAAGGAATATTGAATTTCTCATGTTCGTTTGCTATCACTACCTACCAAAGCAATTACAGACAAACCTTTCTTTCTTTCCTAAAAGATAATAAAGATGATAATTAGCAATCTGCTCTGTCATTTTTTTACATGTTCTTGACCTTGCTTTGCTATTTAGGGTTTATCATTTTACAGACAATTTTTAGAAAGAATATGATTTGATTTTTTTTGTAGAAGCATCATTTTCTTAAATATACTTGTAATTGTTTTCTCCAATGTTCTCTAAATAAGAAATGCGAAAATAGAGAAGTTCCCTGATACTTCTGTTTCTTTCTTCTAGGACGTTATATGAGGATTCTTGTTTGTTTGTTTGTTTGTTCTCATTGATAACATATATTTGAAAAATTTAGTGGATACTTATAAATAATGAATCCATCCTTTAGAATTTAATTAAATGTATTTTACTTGTAAGATTATGTATAGGGCAAGAACTCAGGTTTCTGGTGTCTAAGAAACCTGCAGGTAACCTCTCACTCCATAGTGTCCAGTTTGAGCCTCAACTTGTCCAGCTGGGAATTGGTAATATTCTAATAAAGGGTTCTTGTGAAGATGAAAGAGAATGAAGAATAGAAAGAAACATCTGGCACAGAGCTCTCTGATTTCAAGAAGCCTGCATTATGAATATAAGGCAGAAACAAATGGCCTTAAAAATTATACACAAGGGCTAAAATGTCAGTCAAGATGCAAAGTGCTAGAGCAAGGACAAGAGAAAGAAACAGCATTCAGAACAGTGAGGACTACTGGAGGAACTTGGAAGAAGGTAGAGACATTGTAAGTTATCTCTATGGATTCTCCAACTCAAGTCCTGAAGTCTCTATCTGATGCTTAGAATAACCAGTATTCTGAAGTCTTGCAAGTAATCCCCTAGTTTCCTCCTCAGGCACATTTGGTAGTCATGGGCTCAGGAAGAGTTGCAGTGATCCGGCTATTCGACCAAGACATATTAGACATGTAAGCCTAAAGACTAGAATTCACCCTAAGCCTCTTTCATCCTGAACATCTCATTGCATATCCTTGACAAGTTCACCTTAACCTATCTCTTTAATACCTATTTAATCCATCTATTTCTCTGTGTAAACTTTCCTTGCCTATGTTTAATGGTAGCTTTTATTTAGCTTCAATTGTTTCAGCAATTTCATTTGTTGTCCTTGATCCACTATAGTGCATTGTTCATACAAACATAAGGTAGCATTTTCTAATTTGCATCTAATCTGCTAACATCCTTTTAGTGAACCTTTAATATGTGTGCCCCTTGGTAATAAGGAACAAACAGTAAAGCAAGCATGTGTCTTTTCCCAATGATGACACTGCTCTCTTGGGTAGGAATGATTGGGTCTTTTGTGGGCCTAGCCTGAACTTTGGTATATGTATTTCTAAGGGGACTCATACTATCACTGTACAGTTGTTAAAGACATTTTGTACATACCTGTGGAAAAATATGAGAATGTTCAATACTAGGGCAGCAGCAGTAGGAATAGTAAGATGGTAACTGGTTTGAAGATCTATTATTGGCAGGTGATTATTTGTTGAGAAGTAAGAATGCAGTATGATTTAAATTTATTTATAGGTAGACAATTGGGTGTATAATGTCATTAACTAAGATAAGAAATAAAACTTTCTGGACTTATTTTTTTCTTAATTATTTTTTTGTGACATTGGTTAGTAAAATTGCATAGATTCCAGGTGTACAATTTTATAACATATCGTCCGTGTGTTGCATTTTTTGCTCACCACCCAGAGTCAGTTCTTTCTCTATTACCAATATATGTGATGCTCTCACCTTCTTCCTCACCCCTCCCCCTCTTTACCCTCTGGAAATCACTAAACTATTGTCTGTGTCCATGAAGTTTGGGTTTTTTTTTCTTCTATTTTGATCATTTATTCTGTTGTTCAGATTCCACATATAAGTGAGACTATATGCCATTTGTCTTTCTCCGTCTGATTTAATTCACTTAGCATGGTATCTTCTAGTTCCATCCATGTTTTTGCAAAATTACAGTTTTATTTTTTATGCCCATGCAATGCTCCACTGTGTAAACTTATTAAAGTAAGAAATTAATGAGTTTGATTTTAACATACTCGTTTAAAATGGCTATAGGGCATCCAGATAGAGGGGACTACATTTTAGACTATTGTAAAATATATGGAGCTAGCTAGAGACGTCCATGTTGGGTACAGATTTGAAAGTGGTTAGAATGATGGTTGGTTATGTATAAAGGAATTGTTTAGAATAGATGGGATTATTTGAGCACAGCTATAGGGCAGGAAGAAATAGAGCAGAAATAGAATCAGCATCTCTTGTCTGGACTGTGCATTTGCCTCCTACAATGGCCTTGCTGCTTCTCCTTTATTTCTCCTTTCCTGTCTTCTCAGCACAGCAACATGAGTGAAGCTTTTAAAGCATATCAGATCACCTTATGAGTATTCCCCTGCCCAAAACCTTCCCGGGCTCCCCATTTTATTCAAGTTAAAAGCCAGTGTACTGTAGGTCCTGTGAATCCTATCAGGGCCTTCCCTGTGTGCTTTCTCTTCTCTCTCACATCCCTGCCTCCTTTCCTCTATTCTGCATTGTTGTCTGCCTTGCTCTTTTGCCAGCATGCTAGGGACACTCTTGCCCCAAAATCTTTGAAGTGGCTACTTCCTCTGCTTATAATATCATTTTCCCAGAGAGCAGCATGTCTAGCTATTTCTTCTTTCACTTCCTTGCTCAAATGTTGGCTTTTTCATCAGGCTTTTGTTGACCATGTTAAACAAACAAACAAACAAACAAACAAACAAACAAACAAACAACCTCAATTCCCCAAGCATCAAAGTGGGACTCCCAAGCTCTATTTCCTGCTTTATCTTACTCCATGGCTGATACTATATTTTATCCCACACATTTAATTATTTAGTTGTGTATTATATGTCTTTCCCCATAAAATTGTAAGCTTGAGAGGACAAAGATTATATCTTTTTTGTTCACTTGCTATATTTATAACATCCCAAACAAAGCCTGCTACCTAGTAGGCAATCAGTAAATGATTGTTGAAGGACTGAGGGAAGAAACAAATAAATGAAATCTGTAGAGGTGCAATGTGCTAAGTGGTAGGCAGGGGAGAGATACTTATTTTAATGATATATGTCAAAAAATATCTTGGCAGGAGTTGACATAACTTCACTTTTATTTCACACTGTTTCACCAGTAATATAAAAGTCTCAACTGGGGGCTCACCATTTTCTAAAATCCTGTTTCTCATGTACCCTGTTGGTGTTGGGGCGGCATGCTTGCATGAACCTGTTCAGGTCAGCAGTGTCCTTCACTTGCTCTGATAATTCCAAACTCATGAAAAAATCAATTTAGCAGCACAACTTTCCAGGTTCCTTTAATGTTTGTGTTGTCCCTTAGCTAAATTGTAAAGGGTTTTATTGTCGGGACAAAGTACTTTTCTTCTGTTTATACCCACTGGTGTTAGTCACATAAATAACAATAAGTTGGCTGAAAATTCATTGATTTTTATAATAAAAGTGTTTCTTACAATATTTCCATGAAAACTTTTATAATAAAAAGTAATTATATTTCTATGTTTTATCAAGAACACTAGAATCAAAGTCAGAAAACCTGACTTTCAATACCTAGTCAGCTATTTTTCAAGTATGTGACTTTGGAAAAGCCATACATGTCTTTGTGTCTCAGTTTCCTCACTTATTCATTGTGTCAAGGATATCAGTCGTACCTACCTTCACACGACTGACTGGTATGCAATTTAGCGAGGTAATTTTGAAATTACCTTATAATGTTTAAAATTTCATGAAATTTCATTTATTATATAACCGTCTGCAAAGAAACTGCTTCCCTCTGGGGTTTCTTTGCTGATCCTCTAAATCAGGCAACTCCAGACTCAGTCTGTGAAATATACATATTTTAAATATCCAACCTATTTCACACTTAAATTCTATTCTGAGGTTTGCATTCTTTTGTCTTGCAATTTGATCCTCCTGTTATGTTGTGACGAATATGTGATTAAATGATTATAAGGGTGTATCTGGAGTTATTAAAAGGTTCTCACTAGTCTTAGTGGAGATAAAAGTTTCATTTTATAATTTCTTCATTTTACTAGAAGAAAGCGTAGAAATGAATCAGAGTATATTTATATTCTGTACCTCCTGATTGATTTTGTAAATTATGTTTTTACTTATATCCGAGTGCTACTAGTCAAGGCATTCATATCAGGGTGTCAATTTCCCTCTGCCATGAACTGAGTTGGCGATTGACTACTCATTTACATGTTTTTATTAAGATCCATGTGCTGGGCTAAGTGTGGAAACTTTGGTGAGCAAATGTTATGCTGGTAGTTTTTTATGGGAAACTCAGTCTATTCAGAAAGGAAATTTCCAGACAAATCATTTTAATAGTATGGAGTGTAAGGCAGAACACTGGGGGATATTCTAGGATTTGCTCATAAGAATGACATTGTCTCAAAACCAGTATATAACACATGAGAGCTCAACTTTTAGGGTATATGTAGCCACATTCTGAATACTCTCTCCAGGTGGAGAGATACTGCTGATGAGATCAGTGCCTACTTTTCCATGCAGGCAGCCTTGACACTCCTTGCTTTTGCACCAAGGTAATGGGACAAAGTTTAGAAAAACCAGACAGCAGTGCCAGTGGTTGTGTATAATATAATCTGTGAACCTCAACTTTTAAATGGAGAAAATTCTATCCCTACTTCCCACTTGGTGGCAACATGGACTGAAATGCTATGTATAGCATAGAGAACCAGGACTGGCACTGATTAATGTTATTTCAAATGCCCTGAATTATTTACTGTGATACTATCGTAAGCTCTTATCTATGGGTTTCCTTGGTCCACTTTTCAGACAACCTTAATTTCCACCTGTCTCTGCCTTCCAGGAATGACCAGTCAGATGACTTCTAATGAGCCTCTCATTAAGTTCTACTTTGGTTCCCAGCCTGAATGTTCTTGTGCTGGGAAGACCCATCCAGAGCCCTCCAGAGAGAACAGTGGGAGGCACTGTGATGTATCACGCTGATATCAGCACATCTGTAACTGGTACTTTTTTCCAGCATGATTTTTTTTTCTGGTTTATGGACGAGTTCCTCATGCTGTGATATAGGCAAAGTTGTACTATTAATGAGAGGCGCATCACTTAGGATGGCAAGGAATGCTAGTGCAATTCTGAACAGGATTTTTAATGTACACAAGATAAAAAAAAAAGGTAACACTGATGGCAAATTGAAAATTGTGGCAAGCTTTGTGCTTCCCACCAATGTATGTTAGCTTAATTTATATTGCCCCACTGATGATGTTAAGCAGAAAAACAAAACCTGCATTTAAATGAATGTAGTATAACATAGAAAAGTGGAACAAGAATGCAAAGTAAGCACTACCATGTTTGGGAAGGTAGTGGAGTATAGTGTCTTAGAATCCTCTGGGAAAACTTGCCTATGATTTATGGTCTTCTTGTTAAGTGACTTTTATAGACCACCCTGGAGCCTGTCTAATGAGTAAAGTGTAATTTTATACTACTATACATTACATTGCTTTTTTGTCTTTCTCGCTCTCTTTTTTTTATTGCAGCATAGACACACATTTCCACTAGATTAATGTCTCTAATAAATTAGAAAGAATGCTAAGTAAGAAAGGGCACCAGAATGGAAAATTCAGTGAAGTACAGACTCTGTGGGTCAAGAGGTAAATTGCTTTTATTAGTGTTTTTTTTTTCTTTAAGGCCACACTGAAAATAATGACCTAGCTATTTTAAGGATTACCCAGATAATTTTGGTATCTAAAGTGGACCCCATTATTTACATTTCTGGTATCATTTTCCCTGAGACTCAAAAAGAAACAGTGGTGAGATTCAAAATACCATAGTGTGAAACTGACAGCAGCTAATCAGAAAGCATATAAGCCATAATAGAATAGCAGAGCCCTGGAAGTCTCCTGATATGCCAGGTGTTAACATTTTTGTTATTGGATAATGGACCTAGGGCAAGGGCTCGAGTGTCTGCAGTGGTCATCTTGTGGCATCCAGAGAGCCTAGGGTTGTTTACCAACTGGTTGGGAAGTATTTCAATGTTTAAACAGCTGATATCACTGTAGTGTGCATACCAACTGAATATTAGCCCTGAGTAGGAAAATCACTGAGCTCTATTTTTCTGAATTGGGAAAGCAGGAATTTCAGGCAAGTGATCATATTAGATTAAGACAGAAGCCATGCCAAGATGTAGTCTGGGCTTTACGACTCACCAGATGTTAACTGTGTGCATGCAGGTCAGTCAATCTCCCTGGTTCTCTTTTTCCTTAGCAATAGCATGAAGATATTATTACCTACTTGGTAAGGCTAATGGAAGGATAAGATAGATAATTAATTACACGGAATACTACATCCAAAGTCAGAAGCATAGTGCCGTGCTGGTACGAAGCACGGTAACTGTCCTGATTTTGCTGTATTCAGCCTTCTCTTCCCACTCTCATTCTGGAGCATTCCTGAGGGCCCTGAGTATCTAGATGTTCTGTATTGTTTGGCTAAGATATGAGTAGGAAACCTAAGTGAGGACAGATACATACTCTCTCCTTGTAATTTTAGTCTTATGAAGACTACCACAGGATATCTATGACTAATGGTTAGAGTTTATGTTTCTTGATAAGAGTATCACTAAGAGACTCTGTAAGAAATTTTACAACCTGTTGTCCAATGCTGCCTTGATTTCCCTCTTTGGAGACAAGGGACTTCAATTTTTTATTTCATTTTTTTCCAAGAAAATCCTTCCAATGAGTTCCTTTTTTGCTTAGAGCTGCCAGAACAGGTTTTGTTGCCTGCCATCACAGAACCTTACTGACACAGTAATTGATTGCTGTTTTTGCAGAATAGTGACCTGTTGGTATTTGGAGAAACACAAATGCTGCTGCATGGGATTTTTCTCTATCTGATTGGAATTTAGTCTCATACTGCCCTTCCTCACTGACTCCCTCCTTTCCTCCCTTTCTTTCTTCTTTCCTCTAGTCTCCCATCTCTCTATTTTCTTTATTTCTTTTTTAAAGATTTATTATATTGTTTCGAGAGAATGTGTGTGAGAGAGAGAGGAAGATGGAGAGATGGGGGAGGGCCCAGGGCAGCCTCCATAGTTGTACATCATTAGTTGTGACATTGTTTCATTTCACACAGGTGGATACAGGGCTGTGCAGGCAGGAACTGAACCAGGGAACCTCCCACCTGAGAGGAAAGAACCTTCTCTGCCTTCCTGACGGTTACTAGTTACACCACAGTTTGGCATATGGGTTTGTGTGGGCCAGGACTGAGATTCCATCTCCAGACCTTGTGATTGCAATTGAGCACTTGCTCAATTTCAGAGCTATCCCAGCATCCCCACCATCCCTCTATTTTCAATCATGGTATCAATCAGTGCTATCTTCCAAACAAATCTACTCTGTATTTCCTGCCCCCCCCCCCATTTTTATGGAATTTACATATTTGGGGGATAGATTTGAGGAAGTGATCTCTAACAATTTTGTAAGTGTTAACCTATAGGGCAGGCAATGTACTCAGAATAAATAAATTACCCACATGAATAAACTCTTAGGTAAAACTCACATGCTATGCAATGGTTTATGTGACTGAATACTATGCTTCAGTGAAGTAATTTCCTTGATTCAAGCTGTGTTCATATCCCAAGGCTCTCACCCAACATCTCTGGTGGTACTGTGTCCTGACCAATTTTACTCCCTTTGTGAAATTATCAGTGAAGTTACACACAGCAGTGCAGGTAAGATATGCTGTACAGACTGCTGTTCATGTCAAAATGTAATCGTGAGGCAGAAATTGTGTTCAGAACAATGCTGTCCCCAGCCTATTAAGGTAAAAAGATAATAAAAGGGAACAATGTGCTGTCATAAAATCTTGTATAATATTTGTAAGCCGTGCTGGGACCAGTAGCTAATGGGGGAACAGGGTTTAATTTGGAACCACTCTTCCTAGACTGGTTTAGCTAAGTTAGTGGTAGGGCTATTGCTTCTCCTGTGATGGGGTTAATGGTACAATGTGTCAAGTCTGGCGGAATTGGTGATGTCTGTTCATGGGCTGATTAAGAGTGGTCAAATAAAGGTAGAGAAAGGGTGTGGGAAAAGGATACTATGGGTGATCCTGGCCCTGCACAGGAGGTTTGGGAAACTGAAACCTCACTCTGAAAAGGAGGGAAAGTATCAGATCCCCAGTCAAACAAGATTAGGACTGGATCCACCTCCAGTTCTGGAGGGAGCAGGTGTGGGGTGCCTACACCTACTCAGCTGCAACCAAGTTGCCGTGAAGACATAGGTTGCAAGGCAGCTGGGATGTGTTTCCAGGTGCTGCAGCTCACTTGCTAAACCAGAGCAGAGAGCTAGGCCCCTGGTTTGGGTAGTTCTTGGCCTCCAGAAGCCCATCAGGCTAGCTTGGAATAGGTAATGAACTCAGGTGCAATATTCGGGACTAGGCTTTTGATTATGTTCCACATACATGTTTGCGTCTCCTCTATGCAGAAAATAACTCGCTAATGAAAGGAAGTATGGTACATTCTAGAAGTGATGTTTTGTTTTTGTTGGGGTTTTTTTGTTTTTGTTTTTTTCTTGTATTTTTAGTGTGTTTCTCGACCCACCTGCTGGCAGGAGAATAAAAGGTCTGATAAGTGCAATTTAGATTGTGATAAAGGATTTTACTAGAGGAAACATCAAATTGAAGTGCTTTGCCTATTCAATAACACATCGCTAATGGAATATTTTCTCAAAAAGGTTATTTTTTGTAAACCAGTTAATTAGAAGGCTTTGTAATTAAATGTTCTATGGTTTAAATTGGGTTTCTAAGGGATTTCATAGGCATTTAGTAGTTTGAGTATTTTCCCACAAGAAATCAATATTTTCCTAAAACCTGTGGGAATATACTGTTTATTCAAATAGAGTCCATTAAAATGTTAACATTAGGAACTGCAAACCCAGCATGAGATGCATTGTTTTCATCTATGGTATACTGATCAGACTCTCAGATGGGCCTTAGTTATGATGAGGTAATATACATCAGATATGATATATTTATAACTTTCCCCTGATCAAATTAAGTTTAATTTGTTAGCACCAAAATTGTCAGGGATCTCAATTTAATTGTGAAGGCTAATAAGGACTTATAAGTATGGAAGCTAAGACACCATCCCCCAAAAATAGTTGTAGGAAAATTAAAACTCTGAAACCATCAATGAAAACGGAAAGTCCAAAGAGGGTGAATTGCTCCAAGGAGCTAATCAGTATCCAAGATAATAAATACATACTATTGAAAATAAATTCCCAGGAATATGCATATGTTTGAGGTTCATAGCAAAGAATACTTCTGAGAAAGCTGCAAACGAACAAGGCAAACGAACAAAAACTCATAAACACAGACAATAGTTTAGTATTATAGTTACTAGAGGGTATGGGGAGAGGTAGGACCAAAAATGATAAAGGGCCCAAATATATGGTGACAGAAAAAGATTTGACTTTGGGTGATGAATACACAATGTAATAAATAGATAACACATTATAGAATTGTACACTTGAAACCTATATAATTTTATTAACCCATGTCATTCTAATACACTTAAAAAAAAAAAGGAATACTTCTTAGAGAGAATGCAAGTGCGGCTCTTCAAGGCCAGTAGTCTAGAAGGTCTGCAACAGCCCTTCATTTAGTGCTCTTTTTTTTAATTGTTAACTTTATTGGGGTGACATTGGTTGGCAAAAATTACATAGGCTCCAGGTGTACAATTCTACATTACATTGTCTATTCTTGCATTATGTTCTCACCACCCAGAGTCAGTTCTCTTTTCATCACCATATACAGGATGCCCCCTCCCTACTCCCCTCCCCCCAGCCCCTTACCCTCAGGTAATCACTAAACCATTGACTGTGTCCATGAGTTTTTGTTTTTTTGTTTCTTTCAGTTTTCTGTTCCACCTATAAGTGAGGTCATATGTTTCTTGATTCTTTCAGTCTTACTAAGATGATCTCAAGGTTCATCCACGTTGTCACAAATGGCAGTATTTCATCTTTTCTTATCTCTGAGTAGTATTCCATTGTGTAAATGGAATACTTCTTTATCCAGTCCTCTATGAAAGGACACTTTGATTGTTTCCGTGACATGGAGGTTCTATGTATGAGGGTTCCTTTTTCTCCACAGCCTCTCTAGCACTCGTTATTCCTTGTCTTATTGATTATAGACAGGTGTTAGGCAGTATCTCATTGTGGTCTTGACTTGCAGTTCCTTATTAGCTAATGAAGTTGAGCATTTTTTTCATATATCTTCTGGCCATTTGTATGTCATCATAAGTGAAGTGTCTTTACAGGTCCTCTGAATAGTGGCTACTTTTATTGGCTCCTTTCTATGGACCAAGCACTTGGCACAAAGTAGCACATTAGTCCTCCCAGGACCCCTGCAAGGTGGTTATTATTATTATCATCATTGTATCAATTTCTTTTTTTTTTTTAATATATACTTTATTTATTTACTTATTTTGACAGAGGAGAGAGAGAGAGGGAGAGAGATACAGAGACAGAGAGAGAATCGAACTAGGGGAGCTCCCAGTTCAGCATATGGTTCCGCACGGGCCGGGGCCGGGATTTGATCCTCGGTCCCGGGTGCTGCAAAGTGAGCGCCTAACCCACTGAGCCATCCTGGCTTCCCCTGTATCAATTTCTTAATGAGAACCTTGCCTAATACCACAGAGTTAATATGAGGCCGGTGGGGTGGTGGTGGCAAAAAACTGGAATTATCTTCTGAAGGGCAGGCCCCTTGTAAATAGTGTTGGAGGTAAGAGCCCAGAATGAACTGAGGTTATTGAGGAGATTGGAGGACAGCACAGTCTCCCTTAATTTGAATGACAGCAAGGAGAACAAAGGCTGCATAGAGCCACTGGCTTCCAGGGCAACCGCCATTCTGTTTTCATATCTATGAGTTCAGATATTGTTGTTTTATTCTTTTGTTAGATTTTTCAAGTTAGATCATGCATTATCTATTTTTCCCTGTCTGGCTTATTTTACTAGGCATAAAGGTCTCAAAGGTCTGTGATGTAGTGGTTGCTTTGCCCTGCTGCAGTCATTCAATATTATCGGCATACCTTCTAATTTAAGATTATCAGACAAGTTATTCCATATGAAAAAAATATTCACAGAGATATATCACATGTATTGATTTCTTTATGTTGAACCATCCTACCATCTTCGCTTTCCAGGGGAAAATCCCACTATATCAAGTGTAAGACCTTTTTATTTTTAGTTGTTAAATTCATTGGGGTGACATTGGTTGATAACAACTACACTGTTTCCAGGTGTACAATTCTACATTACATTGTCTATACATTGCATTATTTGTTTACCACCCAGAATTAGCTCTCTTTTCATCACCTTATATTTGATGCCTCCCCATTTTCCCCCCACCCCCAGTTCTCTCACTCACCTCTCCCCTTAGCCACAGGTAACCACTAAACTGTTGACTGTGTTCATGAGTTTTTGTTTCTTTGTTAGTTCCAGGTTTTTATTCTACCAGAAGTGAGGTCATGTTTCTTGATTCTTCAGTCTGATTTATTTCACTTAATAAGATGGGTTCAAGGTCCATCCATGTTGTCACAAACAGCAATATTTCATCTTCTCTTATTGCTGAGTAGTATTCCATTGTATACATGTACCACAACTTCTTAATCCAGTCATCTATCAAAGGACACTTTGGTGGTTTCCATGAGTTGACCACGGTGAACAGTGCTGCGATGAACATTGAGGTACATATATCTTTGCAGATTAAGGTTTTCAAGTTTTTTGGGTAGGTACATAGGAGATGGGTTGCTCGGTCATATGGTAATTCCATTCCTAATTTTGGCGGGAATATCCATATTGTCTTCCATAGTGGTTGTACAAATTTATATTCCTAGCAGGAGTATATGTGGATTCCTTTTCCTCCACAACCTCTGTAGCAATTGTCATTCCTTGTCTTGTTGATTATAGCAATTCTAACAGGTATGAGGTGGTATCTCGTGATTTTAATTTGCATCTCCCTAATTGCTAGTGATGTTGAGCAATTTTTCATATATCTGGTAATCATTTATATGTCTTCATGAAAGAAGTGTCTGTTTAGGTTTTCTGCCCATTTTTTAATTGAATTGTTTGGGGTTTTTTTGTTGTTGAGTTGTATGAGTTCTCTCTATATATTTTAGATAGCTTTTACTATTAGAACAAAAAGAATAAAATACTTAGAAATAAACTTAACAAAGAACGTGAAGGACTTATATAAGACAGAAAACTCTAAGACACTATTAAAATAAATTGAAGAATATACAAAGAAATGGAAAGATAGTCTGTATTCATGAATTGAAAGAATCAGCATAGTTAAAACAGCCATATTACCCAAAGCGATATAGAGATTTAATGCAATTCCCATCAAAATTCCACAGATATTATTTCAAGAAATAGATTTTTTTTAATCATCAGATTCATTTGGAACCACAAAAGAACCCAAATTGCCAAAGCAATCCTACAAAAAAGAACATCTGGAAGCATCGTGCCCTCCAACTTCAGTCTTTACTACAAAGAGTCATTAATCAAAACAGCTTGGTATTGGCAGAAAAATAGACATACAGACCAATGGGACAAACTTGAAAACCCAGAAATAAACCCACAAATATATGGACAGGTAATTTTTAACAAAGAAGCAAAAAATATGCAGTGGAGAAGAGAAAACCTCTTCAGTAAAAGTTGCCGGGAAAATTGGAAAAGCACATGCAAAAGAATGAACCTGTACTGTGAACTATCACCATATACCAAAATTAACTCAAAGTGGCTTAAAGACCTCCACATAAAACCCTAAAAAATAAACCACACAGAATAAAACTTTGGTATTAAACTTAGACCTTGGGTTCAGAGAAGACTTTATGAATTTGACCTCAAAAGCAAGGGAAGTAAAAGCAAAAATAAATGAATGGGACTATATATAATTAAAAAGCTTCTGCACAGCAAAAGAAACCATCAACAAAGTGAAATGAAAACCAAACAAGTGGGAGAAAATATTTGCAAACAATGCCTCTGATAAGGGCCTAATATCTAAAATATGTAGTGCATTTAGTGCTCTTGACTACGCCCTCCTTAAATTTTCTGCTCACTTAAGTTAGACTTTTATGTTCAAATTGGACACTTTTGTCCAGGTCAATTTCTGAGCCAGGTAGGATGCTAAAACAGCAAGCATAAACTATAGCTATTCCAAGCAAACCGGAAGAGTGGTCACCCTAACGATGACCCATTCCTAGATGCTCTTTTCATGACCGTCCTCTCTCAATATCATCATTTATGAATCTTTCCTTGGACCACCTTTCAAATAGGGGAGGTGGGGAGGGGAGGTGGGAGTGGGCACCAGTCTTATGAACACACTTAATAGTTTGGTGGTTACCTGAGGAAAGGGGAGAAGGGGGGAGGGAGAGTTGTGGGAGGGTGGGAAGCGGGAGTGGACACCGGATATATGGTGATGGAAGGGGCTGATTCTGGGTGGTGAGCACATAATGTGATGCATAGGTGATGTGATGTGGACTTGTACATCCGGAAACTATCTTAATTGTTACCAATCAATGTCACCCCAATAAATTTAACAATAAAATTAAACAAAAAAAAAGAGTTTTCTGTGTTCCATTCTTCTTCATTTTCTTAAGTGATATTCTATTCCTGGTGGTCTTACATACTCACAAACTAACTCTCTACCTTGCTTCTGATGATATCTGAAAACACATCTCTATCTAAAGACACATCTCTATTCTCTCCTTTTTCTTAAGCTATATGCCCACAAGTTTTCTTGTTGCCTTCCCTGAGTTTTCCACAAGTAGCTCCAGCTCAATAATCCAAAACTAAAACTCATTATACTTGCTCCCTCTAGTCTTCCCTCACCTTTGTCTCCTGCCTAACTAGTTTCACTCCTCCTTATTGCCACTGTCTAACTAGCTTCCCTTCCTCTTATCACACTTCCAATTTACAACAAATGACAAGAAAGTCAGAACTTTTCAATTGTGAGGAGTGATGGCTTCTTAGGGTATTTTGAAATAATTGCAATGTTGTAAGTGTCTAGATCTGTATTTTCTGTTATGAGTTACATTACAAGAAGAATCCCTTTCTGTAATCTCAGCTTGCCATAATTTTATCCTACAAGAGAAACCATATAAAAACATTTTACCAGGGTAAGGCATGGGCACAAGCCAGTCAGAACAGATGCCATAACAAATTACAGTAGAGGCTGTCCACAACCAATAAACCTAATTGTGCATAACAGCTAAATACCATCCTTGAAATTGATAAGGCTTATGGCCCAAAAGAGATACTAGAGAAAATATGCTAACATATTACGCTTATGAGGCCAACTGGTCTCCTTCAGTTTCTGCCACTGATTTACATTTCTAAAATGCACACTGGATTATTTAATTGCCTATTGAATAACTCTTATGTGTATTTACAAGGCCAGTAGAAAGGAATTCTCACCTAGATCTATAGAATCCTTCATGGCTGGGCCCATGACACTTTATGTCCTTGTACTCTCCATAACCTCTGCCCTGGCCATTCTCTATTGTGCATTTGCTTTTCCCTCTACAGGCCACATTTTTCCAGGCCTCCTCACTCCTCTTGCCCTATAGACATGGTTTATTCTTCCTGCATTGCCCTCCCTTCCCCACCAAGCTCCTCTGATCCAGCTGTCTCTTTCTTGCATAGTAAATTCCAATTTATCCTTCAAGTCTCAGCTTATGAATAATATTTTCAGTTGAATCTTCCATTACACCAAACCCTGCCATATTATCATCAGGGTTGTCACTTGCATCTGTTATTCTCTATAAATACACTTTTTAAAAATTAATTGTTAAATTTATTGGCGTGACACTGGTTGGTAAAAATTATATAGGTTCTATGTGTACAATTCTGTGTTACATGGTCTATGTATTGCATTATGTGCTCACCACCCAGTCAGTTCATTTTTCATCACCGTACTTCCTATTCCCCCTGTATATACTTTCTGATAGACCTCATTCTATGGTATTTCAGTTATATCTGAGTTTCAGTCCATTGTTAGACTGAACTCTCAGAGGGCAGAAGACTAGTCCCATAATTGTCTCCATTATGCATCTAGTGGGTGTCAATTGGTATACGTTATATTGCTATCAAAGTCTCACACGTGGAATGCTGAGAGCTCAGCACCTGTGGGCTTACACTGAGGCAGAGCCTTGTTGGTACCATGTTGACCGTCTGCTCAGACATTCAGCCAGAAGAATATGCACACTGGTTTTTCTCTTGATGGTGATTTCAGTCCAGCTCTTGGCAAGCAGCAGATGACGTTCTCAAAAGGAATATTTGAGAAAAGTCTAATTATTTTTGGGAAGGTTTACCCATGTGAGTGTACTGTTAAAGAAAAATAGAGATGCCAGGATAGCTCAGCAGGTTAAGTAAGTTCTTGCCTTGCAACCATGAGGTCTGGAGATCACATTTCAGCCCTGCCCTGTGCCAACCCATATGCTGAACTGTGGTGCAACTGGTCATCACAGAGATGGCGATGAAGGTTCTCGAGTCCCATGCAGGAGGCCCCAAGTTTGGTTGCCACCCCAGACGACCCCATATCTACCTGTGTGGAATGAAGTTATGTCACAACTAATGATATATAATACAACTATGAAGACTACTCTGGGCCCTTCTCTCTCTCTCTCTCTCTCTCTCCACGCCCTCCCCCCCCTCCCACCACACACACACACCCTCTCCCGAAACAAAGTAAATCTTAAAAAAAACAAAAAACTGACAATAAAAGACCTAACAACTGTAGGGTGGTAGGGCAATAAACATAAAGGTTAATATTTGGAGTTCACTTAAAAGAGGAAGGAAGAGAAGAGAAGAGAAAGTGTAAGGTGAGTTAGACCCAGGTTATCCCATCTCCTCTCTTTTATCTTTCTATCTTCTGGTCAAATGCAAACAAAACCCAGAGTTCAAGGAAACCCATGTAATAAGGTGACCAGATTTTAACATTGGTAAAGTGGGACACCATTGACCGGGGGCAAGGAGGTTTTTGATTAAAAATTTGGTCTATCTCCCGCCGTTCCCTAGCTTGTCATGCATTCTTTCCAAAAATCAGGACTTTTTTAAAACACCACGGGATGTGGGACAAATTTTTAAAAATCGGGACTGTCCCGCCAAAAGCGGGACGTCTGGTCACCCATTAAGGTTAACTTTCTGGACATAAAACAGAGCAGACAAGAACAAAGAATAAACATAGGTAAGGAGGAAATTGAGAATCAGCACAGAGGCAGAGTGCCCATTGTACCCAGGATGTTTTGTTAGGGCTTCTACTCCCAATGGCCTCTGCCCCATGTGTGAGATGGCTTTTGCTCCTCAGTCATTCCAGCATTGCCTTTATTTACAGAGTAAGTACCACTGCAAGAACCAGTTGTGAGACTTCATGAGGGAAGGACCTTCACTGACTTGTTCAATCCGGAGTGCCTAACACCTGAAAGAGGGCTGGGACACATAGAAAAGACATATTTGTTATGCAAGGGCTATTGGGAAAATATCCAGCCATAAATGCTTCTGTTTTTCATACTGCATGGTTGGATACTTTCTGGACAGCCCTTGTATGACTGAGTACATATAAATAAACAAAAGTCTCCTGACTCTAACTTATTCTAAAGACTTTTCTATTTCAACATTTTCTGCCTATTAGCCTGTTGCAAAACCCATACTCTGTTGCTATAATATAACTCTTGGTATTGGTTCTCTTATGGCCAGAAGATTGGCTAAAATTCTAAGCACAGGTAAAGCATGTTCTGACCTCCAAAGGATTTGGAAGCATGTCATAGTCAAATTCATTTTGAATCTTGTTAGAGAGAAATGCAGTGAATAAAACAATATAAAATACAGTAAATAAAATAAAACAAAATAAAATATAGTAATCAAAATCAATAACAACAACAAATCCCAAACAGTAAAAGCTAATGCTTTGTATCTGTAATTTGGGCATGATCTTCTGTGGTAGCTCATACGTATCCCAGCTTATGACTTAAAATCAATGACCTATTTTTTTCCTAGTGTCTACATATTCTCTGTATGATGCGCTTCAAAGGTAAAACTCCCTTTAGGAAGAGTATCAAATGTAACCTGAGTGAGTCTCCACTCCTTGTCCCTGCTGAGCACTTCCCGGGAAATGAGGGTCCAATTGAAGAAGCCATGGGCCTGGTGAGCAGGTCAGCAGAGGGTGGGGGACAACAAACACCCCAGAAACTGGCCATTTTATTTCTCTTCAGAACTGCAGGAAATTACATAGTCAATAAGAGAAAGATCCAGGGGACTTACTAATAAAACACCCAGAGTAATAGAAAGGAAGACCAGAACAAATTCTTCTTGTCAGCTCAGCCTTCTTTGTTTTGGGAATGAGATGGATAAAGCCTATCAGGATCGTATCAAACACCTTAAGTTTTCTCATGTCTAACTCCACCCCTAGATTAGGAAAAAATAAAAAATTCCATCAACTTTTCATAGTTGAGCTATTGTTTAGGAGTTAAAGCAGCCACATTCAAATTGCAGATGTAAGTAACTTCAGGAACTGTATTCTTGTTATTTCTTTCTTTTTTTTTTTACTGAGATATAATAGACACATGATATTGATAATTTTAAGGTATACACAGAGTTGATATGATATGTTGAAATATATCTTTAGCTAGCAACTCTATCACATCATTTCTTGTTGATGGTGAGAACATTTAATTTCTACTTCTCGTAGCAACTCTGAAGTATATACTCCAGTACTGTTGACTATAATCACTATGCTGGGTGTCAGCTTTCAGGACTTACTCATTGTATAGTTGCAAGTCTATACCTTTTAACATCTCCCCAGTTGTTTCATTTTCAAGATTAGTACAAGCACATCTTTTAGGGTACCTAAATTCTTCAGTGACTCTCTAGATAATTTCCAATAACATTTCTAAGAAAGAAAAATTAATCTAATAAGGTAGGTCCTGGTATGTGCATGCTAGACTGATGTTAACTATTGTTCTTAACTTTCTTTTTTAAATTTAAGTTTATTATGAACTTTAGGAAACATGCAAGTCAATATATGCCCCATATGTACAGTTTAAAGGAGAATAACAAAATCACCAAATATCCACAGTCTACTTTAAAAGAAACACTTCCAGTCAGTTGCAGCTCTTCTACATCCCTCTTTCATTGCATGTATCTTTTAACACCTTCAGACTGAATTTTTGATCAATTCTTTCTTGCTTCTCTCTTTAGCTTGTTCATATATGTATGTATTAGAAATAATTAATTATATAATTTGCCTTGTTTTCAACTTCTTAATAAATGGAATTGTATTACTTTTGACCATGTCTTTTTTGTTCAATTTTATTTATCTTGAAATTCATTTATAACAATGCCAATAGTTGTATTTCTTCATTATCACTATATTATAGTATTATATTATAGTATAATATAGTATTATAGTAATAATATAGTATATTATAGTAATCATTCATGTGAATGATTGTAACCACCAATTATAGATATATACTAGTGTATGTTTGTGTTGTTTTCATTTTTATAATTATTTCTTTCCTATGGCAAATGAGAATACTAGAATAGAAACACTGGATCATAGGGAAAGCTTATCTATATGACTTAGATAATGCTCAATTGTTTTCTGAAGTGATTATACAAGTTTACATACTAGCTAATAGAGCTTTATTGCCCCAGTTGTTTCATATGGGATAAGAGTTTGTCCATCTGGTACAGATTGGGTGGTATATTGATCTGGTTCTATGTATTGCCCTGAAACGTCTATGAGATTAAGGTTAAGTTTCTAGTCTATGAGATTAAGGTTAAGTTTATATTTTTCCAGGGGAAAAATAAACAGTTTAAACAAAATAAAAACAAGTAATACAATAACGAAACAGCAACAACACATTAAAACGTGGACACCCATGGAATATTATATGAATGATCATTTAATGCAATGAGTAATTTCTTGTTTACATTTTAGTCTGTTCGTATCACCATGTTTAAGGAGATTAGCACACTATAAAGAGAGACACTTTAAAAACACTAACAAAACAATATGAAATGTGTGTGAGGGGAGCACTTTCCTTGTCCCATTACTGTTTTCCTTTAGTTACTGTTAGTATATGAGTGGAAAAGAGGATAAGAATTAAGGAAATTTTCCAAGTTCAGGAAGCTTACAGATCTGCTCACATTATTTGCTGGGTGTACAGTTACATGTTAAACCTTGATTTGGACAGAAATCACCTGGTATTTTTCTTGGGTCCCCTCCTACCAAGTTCTTGAATTGCACACAACATTGACAAGAGAAATCTTAAAAATCCTCAGACCAGTTTAGCCCCATTTCTGTGCCACTACTGCCATGCCATATTGCAAGTGGCTGGATGCAAGGCTTCCTCCTCCTAGAGATGCTCTTTCTAGAGCTTTCTCATTAAGGGTGAAGTGTGCCTCTTCCCCAGAATTCTTGGATTTCCCTTCCCTGACATGTATACTCGAGTACTATGTCATCCCTGCTGGTTTGGGTCCTGAAAGCACTCAGGTTCATGACTGGCAGTTAACACCCTGTGCCAGCATGCCCTACCATTTGTAAAAATACTGAAAGAATTCCCATCCTAGGTGGTCAATAGCCACTTACTTGAGAATCTTTGTAGCCTGTCACAACTGGAGTGCTATAGGCCATTGTGCCCATTTTTAATGATTAATGCTAGTTTTGAATATCTTCAAAAGTGTGTGTGTGTGGGAAGCCGGGATGGCTCAGTGAGTTAAGCGCTCACTTTGCAGCACCGGGGACCGAGGATCGAATCCTGGCCCTGGCCTGTGCGGACCCATATGCTGAACTGCCCCCAGTTCAGTTCTCTCTCTGTCTCTGTATCTCTCTCTCTCTCTTTCTCTCTGTCAAAACAAATAAAATAAATAAAATAAATAAATAAAGAGAAAATGTTTAAAAAAAAAAGTATGTGTGTGTGTACATACAAAGAACACATATGGAAATGTAAAATGTCCATATAGTTTGGAAAAAAAAAAAAGGGTGGTTTTGTGGGGGTGGGGGAGAAACATAACAAAATGACCCAAATAACAATGCCATTTGTATCAGTTATGGTTGGGTTTTTTTTTATTGTTAAATTTATTTTGGTGACATTGGTTGATAAAAATTACATAGGTTCCAGGTATACATGCCCCATCCCTTGCTCTCCCAGCCACCTTCCTCTTTACCCTCAGTTACGGTTTTTACTGAAAGATTTTATTTGACCAGAAATTCACCTTGTCTTTATCAATCAAATTTATTTAATTTTATACCAAGATGATTCTTTACTTTTTGACTTTTTTTTGGCTCAGAAATTACAAGGCTGTGTCCAAATTTCATTCTCTGTTTTTAGGATTTTTCAAATAATCAGTGAATAAATGTTATTTTCCAAAGCTTTTGCAACAGTGATTAAGAGGCCAATGTTATCTCAAAGGAAAAATATATGTGACAAATACAACCCACTATTTTTTTAAAGATATATTTTATTGTTTTTGACAGACAGAGACAGAGACAGAGAGAAGGGGGAGGGCCCAGAGCAGTCTTCATAGTTGTAGGTCATCAGGTTTTTGACATGGTTTTGTTCCACACATGTGGGTGGGGCTGTGCAGAGGAACTGGGCTTGGGGGCCTCCCGCATGGAAGACATACCTCCTCAAGCCAGGGACCAAACCTGAGTGTGAGAGCTGAAGCAGGGTGTGCCTCCTACATGGAAGGCACACCCCATTTCAGCATATGGGTCCATATGGGCTGGGGCCCGGATTTGATCCTTAGTCCCCAGGGCTGCAAAGCAAGTGCTTAACCCACTGAGCCATCCTGACTTTTCCAAAACCCACTTAATGCTAAGAATCAAAAGTCCTTCATCACTAAATCTCAATCATACAGTCAGGCAAAGCATAAAAAATAAAAGTTGTCAATAAAACACATCTGAAGCAACACTCCCTCGTTAGTCATTTTATATTTTAATGATTTAAAAGAATTCTTTGAAAAGCTAATGACATCTACAATGCTCCCTATGCAAATAAATCTAATACTAATTAATTTGGGAGAAAAGCCTTTGGTTTTATATCAGAAGTATCACACTTTTTCTATCTGACAGATTCTTCTAACAGAACTTTGGGAGTGATTTTGTCCAGTCATTCTTCTTAGGTCTGCGTGGAAATTTCTTCATTTTGTAGATACCATCTGGCCTATGCAATTCTAACAGCTTATACACACACTCTATCTTTCTTTGCATTTGTATTTTTTTGTTAGAATCATTATTGGGAGTGAAATATAAAAATAAGGGGGAAAATGTGTGTGTTAAATAATCTTGCTGCTTTTACTCGATCATTAAAGTAAAGTAATCATGATTATTCACTTGATTTACTGAATGTAAGTGTTCAGTTTTAATACTATCCCAAGGCTGCTGACTTACTTAAGTATCCAGTGATCCCTAAACAAAAATTGCTGCCATGATCACAGCTGGATTTAGCCTAGGAATATATAAACTTGTGGTAGCACAGGTGTGTATCCATAGTTTAATGAGAAATCTTTCTAAGCAAGATTTGATTATATGTTCTCAAACATCACTAATCTTCATTCCTGATTAATGTGGGTGAATGGATGAGTACAGAAGGGTTAAGAATAAATTCAGTTTTAAACTGTGGTGTAGTGGGTGTGTGTGTGTGTGTGTTTGTGTGTGTGTGTGTGTGTGTGTGTGTGTGTGTGTGTG
>PVKE010010313.1:0-42755 GCA_004027555.1 Craseonycteris thonglongyai | reverse complement strand
GAGGAACTTGTAATTCAAAGAAAACATCTACTGGTACTATGAATCATTAAGTTCAAATAATCATTTAGCCATAATTTTGAATTTTGCTTTGTCTAATCCAAACTTTTCAGCCCACAGGCCACATTAACTATCAAACAGCAGTTTGGGGGCCGACTACACACTCGAGGTCCAAATAAAAAAGAATCAAAACATAGATGTTGTTTTTAATTATTTATTTAATATTATTTTATTCAGATAAAAAGGTCTCCATGGGCCAGATGAGAGGGCCTCGCGAGCCGGATGCGGCCTGTGGTAAGGTGACCAGATGTCCCGCTTTTTAACAATTTGTCCCGTGTCCCGCGGCATTTTAAAAAAGTCCCAATTTTTGGAAAGAATGCACGACAAGCTAGGGAATGGCGGGAGATAGACCACATTTTTAATCAAGAACCCCCTCCCCCTTGGTCAATGGTGTCCTGCTTTACCAATGTTAAAATCTGGTCACCTTACCCGTGGGCCGTAGTTTGGAGACCCCTGATAGTTGTAAGGAACTAAGTTAACATGTCACTGAAAGGTTTTAGTGTGGTATCTGGTTCGTGGCCAGTGAATAGTCCTGTGATGGTGGTGGTGATGATGGGGACGGTGATGGTGGTGAGTTTGTATGTTCTTCCCATGTCTCCGTGGGCTTTCTCTGGGGATCTGATTTCCTCCCATGTCCCAAAGACGTGCTTATTACATGAAGTGGTGTGTCTCCATTGTCCCAAGCTGCATAAGTGTGGGTGTGGATGTGAGGTACCCTGTGATGAAAGGCTGTCCTGCCTAGCCTGGGTCCTGCCTGGTGCCCTGAGCTGCTGAGACAGGCTCTGTCTGGTGACTGAAATAAGTGGGTTGGAAAATAGTGATCTTACTTGTTTCTATTTATCTTTCTTTTTTTATATATATATTTTTTATTTATTTATTTTTGACAGAGAGAGAGAGAGAGAGAGAGAGAGAACTGAACTGGGGGAGCTCCCAGGTCAGCATATGGTTCCACATGGGCCGGGGCCGGGATTCGATCCCTGGTCCCTGGCGCTGCAAAGTGAGCGCTTAACCCACTGAGCCATCCCGGCTTCCCCTATTTACCGTATTTTCCGGCGTATAAGACGACCCCCTAATTTTACAGTTAAAACATAGGTTTAGGCCTATATTTGCTGTATAAGACTACAGCCTCAGAAGTGGGGGGTAGTCTTATACAGCGAATATAGGCCTAAACCTATGTTTTAACTGTAAAATTAGGGGGTCGTCTTATACGCCGGAAAATACGGTATCTTTCTTAACGGTATGTGTAGCTCACATTTATTTCAGTGCTTAATATTAGACATGTTTGGGTTCTTTATTTAGAAGTTTGGCGATGTTTTTGTGACCAGAAATAGACCATATGAACTTACCTCTTGTTCATATCAATCAGTCTATGGTAAAAATGATTTCCTTATATATCGTTTTGCTTAAAGGCGTGGTTTCTGGGGACCTGACAACATTAAATAAGGCCTTACTCTAAGATATACCTACATCCCATTGTTTTAAAGATATCTTTTTATTGTTTTTGATAGGAGAGAGACAGAGAGACAGAGAGAAATGGGAGGACCCAGAGCAGTCTCCATAGTTGCATGCAATTAGTTTTCTATAGTTTCACTCCACAGGTGGGTGTGGGGCTGTGCAGGGCATGAACTGGCTGGGGGCCTCCTGCATGGGAAACTCAGTCCCATGAAAACCGAACTGGGGGCACAGCATATGGGTCTGCATGGGCCAGGGTCAGAATACGATCCTTGGACCCCGGGGCTGCAAGACGAGCACTTAACCCACGGAGCCCTCCTGACATTCCCTCCCATTGCTTTTATTCTCTTTAACAAGGATTTGAGCCCCTTCTCTGAATGTATGTTCCATAAGATGATCCTTAGTGCTGCCTTTATATTCCTAACCATGGAGTACTGGGCCACCAGTGAGTTGACAAATGTGAAATGAGCTGGGTATCGTGATCAACTGTTATAGAAACAATGTGGACCAAGATGATGAATTAATAAAGAAAGCATAAAAGATGTGCCACTGGGTGAGAGGACATCATTCTTTGCATACAGGTTTCAGCTTTACTGAAAACATAGTAACAAAGTTATCAGTTATTACAATGTAACCTTTGGTTTCATCTATGAATTAGACATGAAATATTTTTTTTTATATCCCTGCTTTAGGACTAGGTGTCCTTTTTGGGTTGATGCATGGTGCCGAGCTTTTCTACTTGTGGAAAATACAAGTCCCTATACATTTAAAGACAAGGAACAATTGCTAAAATATTAAGGAAAAGAGCTTGAGAAGTGTGTGTGTACATGCACTTGCACACATGTGCCCTCCCCCTCTCCAAGAATAATTAGATAATTTTGTTGAGAGGGTGATGCAGGTACTATTAGCGTCCCTACTTGGCAGATGTAGAAATATAGGTTAAGTAACATGGTCTGTTTGCCTCTGTATACCTTCCTTCTGCAAATGATGCACTTTGCAACAAAACCCAAACAAACAAAGAAATAGACAAGTTCTTACATTTAGCTGTTTTCATAGTTTTAAGCCTCAACCAACAAAAGAAACACACAACTTACTTTCAATTCTTAAATTTGCAAAATACACTGTAGATGTTCAGTTAACCAGCACCCATGGGGTCTGGTAGATGCTGGGTAAGTGTAAGTAGACTCTTCATTAACCAGAACTCAAGCGACCAGCAAATTTCAGTCAACTCCGGCAAAGTATAAAAAAATTGGCTTTGTGGTAGGACTATTGTCAAGTATCACAGGAATCCGTTTCCTTCCTAGCTAAGAGGATTATGAAGAGCTCAGGCTCCAGACAACTCCCTTCCCATGTGAGATATCTCCCGCAAATTCAAGTTTTGGTTCTTTCTTGGGCATAAGAGATGTTTGTTCTTTGCTAATTTCAATGAGGAAACAGTTACCATATTTTTCTGTGTATAAGATGATAGTTTGTCTAAAATTGTTAGACCAGAAATTGAAGGTTGTCTTATACATGAGAGTAACCCATGTATTGATTTCTTAATGTTGTGTTAGAAAAGTAGGGGTTGTCTTATACATGGGGGCATCTTATACACTAAAAAATATGGTATGTTTTAAGCAGAGAGTAACGAGCCACAAAACAGTTGAAAATGACTTGTGTAAGCATAATACTAAGTGATAGAGATATAAAGAAGATTCAAAAGTTTGTAATTTTTCTTGATTGTGTCCCCAATTTCCGGCCGATGCAAATGCTGCTCATCTTTCAAGGAGCTACTCAAATGCCACCTTATGTATGCCATCTTTCTTGCTTCTGGTTCTATTTAAAATTAACTTTACCCATCCCCAACTTTCCTTAACTTTTCACTTGTATTGTGCTTATTTATATGTATCTATCAGATCCTACTTGATTATGAGCGACCGTGTCTTATTTACCTTTCGTATTCTCTACACCTCTCACCTGACACTGTAGACACAGTTTTATACCCTTGTGTTCATGTATTAATTTGACTAACTGGTGAAATAGGATAGGAATACACACAAAGTTGATTTAAGAAAGTCTAAGTGTCAAGTGGCTTATGTGGAATGAGCTTCACATTTCTCAAGAAGGAATAAAACTTATGGAGGACTAGAGAATTTTAAGGAACTTCACCTCAATGCAAAGAGATATGCATTATTACCTCTGTTTTATAGGTGAGGACATGCAGAGGTTAAATTATTCCAGGTCCTCGAGTGGCTGAGAAGCAGAGCTAAGGTTTTATCACAGTGTTTTGCCACAGTTACTGTCAGATGCTAAAAACCAGAAGAGAAACCAGAGAGCATCAAATAAATACATAACGATGGATCACATTTTAATATGTTTTAAAAGCCATACTGGAATAAGGTGTCTTAGTAAAGTGAGAGAACGTTTTTAGAGGCATCTTTTTAGATAAAATCACCAGACCACTATATCACCATGTTATTTTGATTATTACGTTTTGCAGGAATAAAATAATGCATGACCACTGTAAAATATTTTAAAACTACAGGCATCTAAAGAGGTAAGTGAAAATCACCATCATTCCATTTGGCACAGTTATCTTTTGGTGTGACTCATTCTTCCAGGCCTTTTCTGGGGGTGATACCTATATGTTTGAGCTGTACTTCTTTCAGTTTTGAAGCAATCAATAGTTCAGAGTCAATGTCTGTGACAGACATTGGGGATCACCTGCCTCTGATAGAGCTGGGAAGGGGTGAGGAGCTTAAGGTCTCATGAAAGTTCTGCCCTGTACTAAAGTTTACTGATCAATAATCATGTGGTCAGTTGTTCATTGTGGAATTTTCCAAACTCTTGTACAACCAAAGTGTAGAAAAGTAAGAATGGTTTCAAGTACTTTTCTGAACTGAGGACCAAAAGCAATAAGTAATATGAATAGTATCATTTTACCAAATACTCTTAGGATAGAATCTGAAGTTGGAATTTATGTGGCATGGTCTAAATCTAAGAGCTGGACCTTTGGCTTCTGAAATATTAGGTCCCTTACCCTCAGTTTCCTTATTGGTAAGATGGGATCAATAACATTATTGATAATCCACCACAAAGGCTTATTAGTATAAGGATGAAATGAAATTGGGAAATGTTATAAAATAATATTTACACGCTATCCAATAACATTCTAATAGTATAATAGCATTATTATCACTGACCTTTGCTTATCACCCATCATGACTTCTGAGCCAGGGGGTAAACTGGAGCCGGTGTGGCCAGCGAGCCCACATCACACCGCTTGTACTTAAAAGTCAAGGTCAGTAGGTGTGCCAGCACACGTTACTGCTAACTGTATATTTAATTCTGATACTATGTTGCAGCAGTACATTTGTTTACAAGTCCAGATAACTGTATTATATTAGAATTGTACTTTTATCTGATGTGTATTGACTTACTGATTGCACACCGTCTCTATGTCTCTGTGCATGTGTGTTTTTTTCTTAAACGTTTGCTTGGATCACCGTGACTTGAATGCTTATCATTAGGACTTAACTTAAATTCAGAGCAACTCTGCCTGCCCTCCCTTACATGTTGGCATGTGACAATACTTAAGTAATTCTTGCTGCTCCCCTGGTTTTGTTAGAAGGGAACTGTAAGACATTTGAGTGAGACTTGATGCTCCTAATTAGATGCTATAAAACTAACATGGGTTGACCCTTCCACTCAGACAATAGGTTGGCTTCCTTGGATGGGCAGTTTTTGCCACAGAAGAGCTGAAGGTTTCACTTTAAATCTGAGGACTTAGTGAGTGATAAGAAACTCAGCTGCCCACGACTGTCCCCCTTTCAGCACTGGGCTGAGGATACTGTGTCATCACGATTCCAGAGGGTTCTTGTCAGAATGCTGATACCAAGGAATAATGTCCCTTTAAGTTCTTCTCTATCTACATGCTTCGTAGAGTGTAAGCAACCTCACCGAGGTCACACAACTCTTGGAACTGAAGCCCACCGAGCTGTACCCACTATGTACATGTTCAGCATCGTAGAAACCACACTGGTCTGTCTCATTCATTCATGGACTTATGTGCCTTGCATTACATGTAACTTCAAATCTACCATGTTAGGTTTCCAGGCTGTACTTTCCTTCCTTCAGTCTATGAAGTGGTGCTAACAGATCCTAGGTTTGATTTCCCTTTTCAAAATTGACTGCATGTGCAAAAAGCTCCTTACCATTTATTTTCACCTGCAGTATTCTACTGGACACTCAACACCCTCCTGTGGGTATTATTATCCACAGCTGACTGTTTTCTTTGTACAAGGAGAGCACCGAAGGCGTGTGCAGACTGGTAACCAGTGGTGGTGCTTAGTCTCACACACTGTTCTTCCAATCAGGCCGAGGATTCTCCAATCAAACCTTGCCTGAAGGGACAGGAGGAATGCACAAGAAGGGCTTGTTTCTGGGCCCAGAGATGTCAGAGCTGACATGTAGAGATAATGAAGCCCACATTGTCTGCCCACCTCATCATGAAGTGGGCAAGACGGCGCACCATTGCTATCGTGATATTCGTGGTATGGGGCCAGCACTTCAGGACAAAGGGAGGCTCTTGTAAAAGCAGGCAGCTGGATCAGATTATCCATAACAGGCCTGTGTGCGACTGTGACAGAATTTATAGGCTACTGACCTCCTGATCCTAGTGTAGTCTCCGTCACCAAGCAGGACCGTATGCAGGCACATACTAAATATATGCTTATAAAATACTATTCTTTATTTAGTCAAATGGGACAGATAGACAGCATACTCAGTATGGTTCATGGCTTATTACTTCTTCATTCACAGACAGAAACGTGCTACAAGTCCACCCTAAGAAGATACTAGTTTAGTAAATTGGTGTGTGCCGTCAGCATTTTCTTTTTTTACGTGGAACATATGCTAGTGGATGATCCCATTTGGAGGAATGACTCACAGTTAATCACTATGAGAAATAGGCTGACCACTTCATAAACTCGAGGAGAGACTTTTATTTTCTAAACATTTAAATTACTCAGCCATTTTAGGCATTAAAACCCAATTATAACTTAGTATGTTAGAGAACTTCACAAGCTATTTCCTACAGGATTTGTGCCACAGACTACATTTTATCATTCAGTGGCTCACACTTTAATATAGGTTAAGAAGGAGAAGAAAAAGAGCACCTTAAAACACAGAGGCATTTGATAGAACATTGAACATTGCTTCCTAATATAGCAGTTCTTGAGAGATATGGGAGAAAGTTTCCAGCTTCTATGGATTTTGCTCCATTGTTGGGTATTCATGTGGGTATATCAGAAAAGCAATAAAAAAGAGAAACATCCTGCCTCTTATTGATCGGGGAAACCTGCCCCCTGTCCTGTACGGCTCCGGCTGAAGATGTGTACAAAACAATTGCATCCTTCATTGGCATGGAGGATAGTCAGTCAGTAGCAAAAGTTTTGACTATTACTTTAATGCCTTTTGCACTATAGCTGATGAAATTGTGGGCCAGTAGCCAGTGGAAGTTTTAGATTTCCCTGAGAATTTTTTTTTAATCCTAATGCCTTGATTCATGTAAAGAAATCTTCCACTTCCACCAGAAACCTGGTGGCTCTAATGCTGTAGAGGAGAAGATACACAAGTTGGTTCAATTTGAAGTCCTAATGGTTGGGAAGGGCTGGAATTCAACTTATTGGTCTAGAGAGGAAAATGGAAAAAAGGTAAGTGACTTAAATTTCTTTAAAAAGTATGTGTTTTCTTATGTTCTTCCTCCTGGTGCTGACACAAAGCCATGTCCAAGTAGTAACTGACATAACATTATGGGATTCTAAAGGGAATTATAAAGCTTACCTCTTCAGCATCTCCAATGCCCTTGCAATATTAGCATCTCCAGAACATCCCCAGAGAAACTTAGGCAGTTAGTTTCTTCCAAACATACAGGAAGTAACTCAAGGAATCCACTGTCACAATGGGGAATGTTCATATGACCTTATATGCAACAGTACTCTCGTGTTCTTTCTCTAGCTATCCATATAAACCAGTCAATTCATTTTGCCATTGTAAATACATTAAATAGGAGAATAATTGGCTGTTAAAAGTTGAAAGAGGTCTTTGCATCTAATCCTCACACCTTTGATATATCAGAGACATGGTTCTTAGTCATGGTTCCTGACTTAGGCACAATTTTTCAAATAATGGGGAATGATGGGACTGAAATCTAGGTACCCAGATGTTAATCTAAGTTTCTCATCACAGGATTTCACTCTGAAATGTTTGAGTTTAGGGAAAGTGTATAAGGGAATCAAAAAACCTAAAAGGCTAAGATATAAATCCAAGACCCTCTTCCCTTCTCTTAGTGGGTGGACAGTTAAAGAAATAAAGCAAAATGAGCAGGTAGGTGGAAGCATAATTTTTTGAACCTTGTTTCCAATTGGGACGGTACCTTATACTCGAAGCCATAGGTAAGATAAGTGTCTGGGCTGTGAGACTTCTTTGTAAATCTGGAAGATTATATTAAGGTTCTAAATGATACTGAGATTTGCTAAGTAAAGACCAACTTGTCAATAGCTCTTGTTGTTGGATATTTAAAGTTCAAGAGCTTTGTTTTGGTTAAGAGCTCTGAAGTGTTTCAACAGCCATTGGCCATTTATATAAACAAATGAAAGAACACACTGATAATCCATGATACAGGAAGCAGCCAGGACTAAGAAGCAGCAGAAATCCTCAGTGACTTAAAGATAAGCCTTTCACAGGCCTACCTAATTCACTTTATGAAACAGACAGTTGTATGCCAGTGGGTTTGAATGGCTTAAGAGGAAAGCACTGGAGAAATAAGATTACATGTTTCTTTAAATTTACTCATTTTTGAGCATTTTGCTAAGATATAGAATTACAATGTTGATATGAATATTTCTTTTAAGAGACACATTTTCTTTTGTTGTTGGTTATCTCATTTATGCTTGGGATGATTTTAATTGGGTTTGTTAGGAAATTAGTTTTCTGCAAGCATTTGTTATTGTACCTTATTTGTCTTCCATTCTGGATTTTAGAGGATATCCTTATTTCTTTCTTTCTTTTTTTTTTTTTTTAAGATTTATTTTTACTGTTCTTGACAGAGAGAGACAGATACAGAGAAGGAGACAGAGAGAAGGGGGAGGGCCCAGAACAGTCTCCATATTTGCACATCATTGGTTTTTCCACATAGATTCATTCCTCAGGTGGGCACGGGGCTGTACAGGGCAGAAACTGGTCCTGGGTCTCACCACAGTGAGAACTGAACTGGGGACGCTCCTCGGTTCAGCATATGGGTCCACACGGGCCTGGTCGATCCTTGGTCCCCAGGGCTGCAAAGTGAGTGCTTAACCCACTGAGCGATTACGGCTTCCCCCATCCTTATCTCTTAAGGAAACTCCATTTTAGAACAATGACTTTTAAGCAACTTGGGGCATAATGCATATCTATGCATAGGTTGAAAACCACTACCATATGATACCAACTTTCAAACAGTTGTCTTAATTAAAAACAAAACAAAACGAAACAAAACATAACTGAGATAACTCAGCAGCTTGAGCACTTGCCTTGCAACTGTGATGTCCAAGGATCGAATCCTGGCCCCAGACCATGCAAACCCATATATTGAAGTGTAGCGTAACTGGTAACTGCTGAGCCCTGCCATGAAGGTTCTCACCTTCCATGTAGGAGGACCCCAGTTAGGCTCCCAACCTGCACATCCACCTATGTGGAATGAAGCCATGTCACAACTAATGATGTACAACTATGGAGATTGTTCTGAGCCCTCCTCCCTGCTCTCTCTATTTCTCTCTCTCCCCCTCCCTCAAAACAAAATAAATGTTAAAAAAAAAAAAAAAAAATCTCCGGCTTCATGGAGAGAGCAAGATGGTTCCAGCCTGACATCCTCTGATTTATTATGCCAGCTTCCTAACATTTACATGGTAGGAGTGTTTGTGCCAAAGTTCTAATTCCTATCTTGCTCGGCCAGGTGCTGGAGAGTCACTGAGGTATGTTAGCATATGCGGGCCAGCAGCCTGAGCTTTGAAGCTGCATAATCCCAGGTTAAAGCCTAGCCTTTGTTCACGAGTAGTGATGGGACACCACGTAAAAATGGAGATAATATAATAGTATCTACTGCAAAAATGCCACTGTGGGACTCAGTGGAGACCATGTGTTGGGTTCAATCATGGAATTGTCAATATTTACCATTATTTTCAATATTTGACCTTTATTAACCCCATGGTTTCAAATGGTTCAGTTGAGTGGATAAAACATTTAGCGTATATCTCATCAAATTGAAACGCCTACTAAATAGCAACTTCAAAGAAAAGGAGTGTGGGCCGGAAGACTGGAAATCTAAATTTACTAGTGAAGGTAAAACACATCTCATATGTCAGGAGAAAGGAGCAGGCAGGGTAAGAGGAATGACAGCAGTAGTTGCCAATGGCTGTCTCTCCAAGTGTCTATGACAGTTGGCCTAATGCTGATATGTCCTTTATAGCTCATGCTTTTATATGAATTAACACAGATACAACTGAATCTATAAAATCAAGCCAGGCTCTCAAAACTTTATAATGTAGTCTATTCATGTTTTACAGCTATTATCCATATCTGTAGCCCATGAAGGTAGGGAAGGTAAAGTTCAGTGAAACCATAAAGAGGGTGCAGGCAGACAAGAGAAGGACTATGTCTATGGGAAAGGGGAGACAAGCTTTTGTGAGTGGAGTTGGCACGTGGCATAGGATTTAAGATGATCCAAGTCTTACCTTTTTCTCTGACACTTCATACGTGACACCTTGACCTGTTGTCAGTTAAAATATTGGGTAATCTATTAACCTCAAGAAGTCTGTGTGGCTCATTGCAAAGCAGTGTGCTATCTGGGAGAGATTTTAGGCAAATGCTCTATGTACTCAGCAAAGACTCACAAAACAACAGAGCCACCTGCCTTGCGTTGACACATCTTTGTTCACACAAGAACTTGAGAACACTCCTGAATTCTTGAATGACTGCCTAGAGTCAAGGCTTACTCTCATGGGAACTTGAGCTGAAAAAAAAAAAGATGATATCACATCGCAGACAGGATCATAATTAGAATTGAAGGCAGTTTGTTCTGATATAAGACAGAGAGGTTGTAAAAAGATATTAGATTTGTTTGGTTTTTTTTTTTTACAATTTACATCAGGGTTAATAAGTTGTTTTCTCTTTTACTCTTGGCATTTTTTGCTTCATATTTTAAAGTTTGTCCTCCTTTGAGTATCTTAATGTCTTTAAAGAGGAATGAAGGAATAGCTTAAAGTCTTCAAGGAGGAATTGGATCCAAATTGGGTGGATTCCAATTTATCTTTACTCTGGAATATCCTGTCAGGGTTAGAGAGAAATGGTAACATGTTACTGCAAGGTAAATGGCAAAGAAGGGTTGGCAAAGGATTTTAAGAGCTGTAGTCTGGAATATAAGAGCTTCCTACGGCTTCCTTCTCATTCAAAATTTTACCGGGTTGTGCTTTCATGTATATTAAACTTGGTGTAGTGGCCTATCTCTCCCTAAAGAATTTCCTATTTTTCTTTTCTAAATGGAGTGAAGAACTATTTTCTTCTCTCAGTCACATACACCGTTCATTTCCTATATATGTCTCTATTGCTTGATGATAACTGGAATTTTTATTTCTCACATTTTCTTGTTTTCTATCTACTCCACATTCTGTGAACATTTTCATTTTCCTGCTGAGCTGCATACTCTGTTTTCTGTTGGGTCAGTGTTTGAGGTGGTGGGGTATGCGAGTCTGTCTCTAAATTATTTTCTGGAAGGCGTTGTGTGTGTGTTTAGCATCACTCATGGTGACTAACAACACCCACAACTGGTAGAATAATTTTAGTGGAGAGGTGAGCTGCAAAACAACAAGTCTAACAGAAATAAAAACACTTAATCAAACCAGTTTCAATCAATCCAACAAAAACAAATCACTAAATACCCACTAGGTGGAAAGAGAGGTGATCAGCACTGGAAGAAAGAAAGGAAAGGAAAAGAAGATCCAGACTTTGCTGTGATGGGTTTAATCCTATAAAAGGCAAGTTTATAAGGCAATGGATCGGACATGAATTTGGGCCATAAGAAATTTGCTAGCAGCATTAGCATGAAAGGAGAGGACCGATTCTTTTGGGTGAGTGGAAAAAGGCTTCTTATAGGAGATGTGTATGAGGCTTGAAGGCATCGGTAGCATTTTAAGCAGGTTCTGTTTTGTTGTTTTCCTCCTTGTGGTAAGGCAATTAAAGAAACAAAGAAAAAAAAACCAGATCTACAAAGAAACTGAAGAAGGTAATTTGAAAACACACCATACCTGCTGGAAGACAACTGCTGTTAATGTGAGCTATTAGGGCCAACTGAGAGGCGGAGGGTTTAGTTGCCCGGAACATGACAGTTGAACTGACTGTGGGCAGCTGAGGTCCCATGTGTCCCTTCCCTTCCCCAGACACCCAGGTGTGTTCTCCCAGAAGTGCACATGGTGCACTAGGTGACTGTGGCTAATTTCTCTGCAATTTTCTGTTCCTTCTTACAATACTGTACTAATGCCCGGTAGAAAAATATCGTCTCTCTGCGAAGATGAAATGGCATTAGCTCTTTTTGTCACTATTTAAGTGTTATATTTTATCCATCCCCTAATTGGTAATTAAATGACAAAAACAACCCCTCATTCCCCCCACATGTGATACCAACTTTCTTTCTTCCCAGAAAAGCTCTTTCCAGAGGTTGTGGTGAGATGAATAAACTGCATTTCTTTTATTTTACATGTTTATTGTTCTAAAATGCTATTGTTTCATTTGAGGTGTGAAGAACTGTGCTAACCTTGTCTTCGTTGGTGGAGCAGTGCAGAAATGATAACTGTATATACATTTCTTTTTTTTTTTTAATAAAAATGGAGAGGAGCAGGAAGAAGACAGACAACTTATTTAAATCCTGAATACCGGCAGGCCTCATATGCGTTGTTAAAAAAAAAAAAAGCCCTAAAGAATTGCATATGGATTAGAGGGATGAATATTCTATTATTTCAGTCTGTTCTGCTGATCTTCTTATTGTGACTTTGTGCTTCAGAAATCTGCTAGGAATTTGGCTTTGCCATAGTAGGCAGTAAATTTAAATGTGTATCAAGCACTTGATCGTGTATGATTTGCGTGCTGTTGCATTCCTGTTCCCTAAATTTTCCAGCAATTTATTACTTTTTTCATACCATTTTAATATTTCAGGATGATGAATATATACAGCATCATTAAAGGTAAATAAAAAATGCATGAAATTAAAAAATGGAATATTAGATGTTTCTGTGTGGTAATCCCTTGGCCCAATAGCAATAAAATGTGTCTGTTCCATCAAGTAATCCCTAAACATGATTAGGAACCTGGGAGTGTCCACACGATTCCACGTAATATTTGAATCATCTAAGCCTTTTCATGTAAGGTTGGAGTAAAAGTTGTTATTAGACGACCTATAAACCCATTTTGCAATTCTGAAAGATTGACTTGCCTCTTACGCTTTTCTACCTTTATTATCTTTGTGGGAGTTGATGGCAATGTGTTCTTAACTTGTTTTTCAGAATGCGACTGTTACTGTACATCTCTTTTCGTACTTAGATGATACATTGGCTGTTCTATTGAAATACATCTCAAAGACCAAGGATTGAGTTCAGTAGTTCCTTTGCATTGCGTAGCTGTTTTTTCAGCATTTGTAGGAAGGAGGAATTTGTTTTCTAGGGTTCTTCACAACTTCCAGATATCATTTGGTGTGTGTCCAGGGCAAGTTTTCGCAAAGTTTATTTCTTTTTTTTAAGGAAGTCGTTCTGTGTTGACTCACTGAAGCTCCTGGGGTTTATATTCATTCATTCGTACATTAATGAATTCATTTGTTTTTTGTTTTTTTTTTTGCTGTTATTGTTGTTGTTGTTTAATAACAGTCTATACTATGGGACACTATGCTGAGAATCCCTGAATTTCATTTTGATTTTTGAGCCAAACATAGAAAGCAGTGTTTTGTAAAGTGAATATTTGAATATAAAAAGGGATCAAAAAATGTTTTCTCTAAATCATGAATCAGGTGAGAAAGCCCTCGTATATGCCTCAGTTGCTTCTTTGGAAAGGTATTAATTCTTTATCAGAAAGTCTTCAGTGTTTGCCCTCTTTGGAAGGCCTCTTTATATGGAGAAGTTTTTCAAAACATCTTCAAAGTGATGTGTATGATTCCTTTTAGCTCCTCCCTCCAATTAGATTTTAGTTGATACCCAGCTTCTCTTAACCCAGTTCAGTTCTTTCAAATGTGCAAATGTTGATCTAGCAATTACATGCAAACCCGCTTGAATTTCAGAAAAGTTATGTGGAAACCAGCTGTAAACTTATTGGGTGTTTCTGAAAATTTGCTTCTTTTACTGTAGCATTTCTCCTTTGTTGTTGATTTATTTTTGGCATAAAACGAAAGGCATTGTTTTACTCATCTCTGCCTAACCAATGTCATGGGTTGTGAAGAGCAACAGCTCTTATTAAGTTCACCATTATGAAATGTGTTAAGTTACCACAGTTTCTGCTGAACACTCATGGCTGTTCATTTTAAAGCCATGTTTCCTGTAGCACCTTAAAAATATGATGTGACCTTTTAAACCTTTGCTCCTGTTTTGGCAAGTTCGCTCTGAGCCCTAAGATGAATCCTAGTGGTGAAAGAGACGTTCCACTCGCATCTGTGTAAGTCAAGTTCAAGTTGGCTTTTCCTGCAAACATAAGGTGACCAGACGTCCCACTTTTGGCAGAACAGTCCCGATTTTTAACAATTTGTCCCGCGTCATTTTATAAAAGTCCCAATTTTGGGAAAGAATGCACGATAAGCTAGGGAACGGCTGGAGATAGACCAAATTTTTAATCAAGAACCCCCTCCCCACCGGTCAATGGTGTCCCGCTTTACCAATGTTAAAATCTGGTCACCTTATACAAACATCAAGTTTGAGCGGAGGAGACACCGTGTTGCTTCTTTACACTTTTAAGTGTGCCATTTGGTGTCCATGTTGTCGGTAACTGTGACCCTTTTCTTCTGGAAGCCACTTGCTGTGTGTGTGTGTGTTCCTCATTTTGCAAAGAAGAAAAAAAATGACACCGAATAACATATGGCCGATTGTCCCCTGGCTGAACCTAGGAAGGCCTGTACTGCTGTGAGGGGGAAAAAAGTTTGAAATAGTCCACAGGCTGCACGCTAGGAGAATGAGCAGCGAGCGTGTGCTTTTGTAACGGGGGTGTTACAGCGCTGGTCTATTGTGTTCAGCTCATGGGAAACCTTAGCCTCCCTCCACCAGCTGCGCTCAGCCATACCCAGATGTCCCGGGTTCACTTGGCAGATACACCTCGGCTGTGTCACAACTGCAGTGTGTGGGGACCACCCGGTGCAGTGCAGCCAGAGGCCCGGAGTCCGGGGGTCCTCCCAAGGCCGGTGTTCTACTCTGTGTGGGTATGTGAGAGTGGGCACTTAACATCTCTGTACTTCGGTTACCTTATTGATTGGTAAAATTAGGATAATAATATCCCAAGGATTAAATAAGGTAATCCTTTTACAGCACTCAGTGTGGGGTCTGACACATCATACACGTCATGAGCTCTCAGCAGTATGACCACTCATTTGTGGTCCCTGCCCCACCTTCCTTTTATAAATGGAGAAACTGAGGCTATAAATCATGAGCTCACCTAAGACCACTAGGCCAAGAATAGAATTCGTGTTTCCTGGCTCTCATGCTATTATGCTAACCATGAATCTATGCTGCTCTCCGAATCAAGCCCTTCACGTTCCTGTTCTTGATTAAAGCAACGGGGAGGATTTGAGAAAATAATGGTAAGAAATAACCTCATAGAGATTAACTTAATCTGCTGAAGCTCATCCTTGAAACTGATTATATTTGAAATAAAAAACAATATGTTTTCAGTTGGTACCTTACCACAGCTAAAATGATGGGTTTTTTAAAAATAAAAGTTTGACGTTGGTGAAATTGGCACGTTTTAAGAAATAATGATATTTGGTGAATCTGTGGAGTCTTGTGTGATTCTGAAATGATCCCCATACATTTAAACAGTCTCTGAGCCTTGGGCAGAATAAGGTAGAAAAATGTTTACAGTTTATAGTCATGAACGTCCGCGGGAGTATTTTGCCTTAAGCCATACAGAAACTCCTGGGAGAAGCAAAAAGCACATTTTCAAAGTGAAACAGACTGAAGAAAGAAGCACAAATACTACATGGTAGGGTTAAAAACCATTTATAAGGCTAGATTACAAAGCATAGACAATGAGAACTATTTATGCTTCCTCTATTAATAATGAGTTATATCTGCACTCACAAATTGGTTTGTAAATTCATATTTGGAGGTTGCTAAACAACTGGTTATGTATTTATGTATTTATTTATTTATTTATGAATGAGAAAAATAGAGTTGATTCCACCAGTTATTTGAGTGGTTTTGACATACACAATTCCCCAAACAAGCAAACAAGACAGTTGGGTATGTAGTCGTGGAATAATTCAGCTCCCTGTAGGTCGTGCAGATGGGATTCCCCTCCCATCCTAAAAATAAATACTGAAAAAGCCCAGATCGGCCACTTCTGACCACCACACCACCAGGCGGTTAATTTGGTTTGATTGCTAGATATGGCCCAGTGGTTTGAGGGTGTTACTTCTCACCAAACAACAACAGTATTGTAGTGAGTATAACAGGAGCTAGTTTTTTTCCCCCCACCATCACGGAGCAAAGCTTTTTGGGCACATGAGCTCTGCTTTTAGTAAATAATGCAAAATGGGTAACAATTCAATGGAGACACTCCTGGGAGGTTAGTGGTGCTGTGGGCTGAAAAGCGAGCACTGGAAAATAAACAACTTTGTCTGCCTCATCTCTTTATTGAGAATCCGATCCTCAGCAGAGGTTCATGATACGTTGACAGACACTGGTAAATGCCACCGAGATACTGTTCCTCAAGTTCACCAGACAAGGAAGAGTTCTTTCCCACCATCTAGGCTGAACTTGGTGGGGTAACCCCAGGTAAACAGTAACCATTTGAGTGCTTAAGCATTTATGGGCTATTTCATACGCATCAAGCTCTCTGGGACCTTGCTGGGAGGGGCAAGATTTTTAATTCCCCATTTCACCAACCAGCCAACTGAGAAGTTAAATGACCTACCGAATGCTGCTCCGAGTTGGTCAAGCAAAAATTTGGACTTGGATTTTTCTGGCTTCAAAACTTGTATTCTTGCTACCCCATCGGCCCCACCTATATAGAGTCAAAATCTGTATATGAGTATAACTGTATAATATAAATTCAGAGATTTTTATTTTGAGTTGTCACATTCTCAGACCCATCTTAATGAAATCCCGTAGCATTATCTGTATAACTAAATTCTAGAACGTGGCTAAGTTCCTGATGTTACAAAGGCTGCTTTGGCATGTCCCGTCAGCACTGATGACATAATGGGAGCCCCATGACATTTCACATACGGAAACTGTGAGACACCCAGGCGGTCACAGCTGAGCCACATAAGCGTCCAGAAGTATCACGAACCAGGCTGGTGACGGTTACAATGCGAGGTGCTTGGATTTTTAGCTGATCACGTCATGTGTTTAACAGACAGCAGCATCTGAGCAGTGGGCTTTCCACTTCAGTGTGTCCAGAACATGAGTCAGCCAGCCCAGCTCACGGGATCTGCTAGTGACTGGGCGTGCTGACAACTAACCTCTCCAGTTTAACTTTGGCTGCCCCTCCAGCCCATACGGCCCTGGGCTTATGCTTCTCCGCTCAGCTGCACAGTGTTCTTCTGTCCTAGTTAACGTGATGTTCATCACTTTTCTAATATTTCTTAGGAGAGGGATTTTTTTTTTTTGTCTCTTGAGTCCCTTCGGTCCTCCTATATGCTGTCTCTGTCCTCATTGCTATATGGCATACAAAGCAGGCACTATACTTCTTTTCATTGATCAGTTGACCAGAAGGCCTTTGGCTAACCTAGTCCTTATTTATTCACACATGTACACCTACCCTATGGTCACTTAGGATATGATCATAGTAATGAAGGGAAAGAGAAGCTATCTGAACAAGGCCATTGGGAGGAGGGGATTAAAAAAAAAAGATGTGCAAGGGATGCAAACGATAGAAAGTAGACTTATATTTGAGGCAGAATTATCAGAATGTGCTTCTAAGAAAGACGGATTGTCAAGAGAAAAAGACAGGTCATAGTACGTAGCAAACAATGCTTAGTGCCAGCATACCTCTCATTGTCTTAATGCATCTGGAAATGCGGTGGCTGTGTGGTCAGAAATAGTTACTTTTTGTGTCTGTTCATTATACAGTCTCCTGTATGAATGAATAGCTTTGCAGAACTGGAAGATCAATGTGCTCCCCCACCCCCACCCCCAAAAAAAAATGAGTGAAAAAGAAAAACTATCCATCATTGATTATGCAAAGTTTTGTTTTGTTTTAATCTGGTTTTCGCTAAGCACTTAAATGTATCTACCTAGTGTTGTCAGATAAAAGCCAAGTTTTCTCCTATTCTTTCCAAATAAACTTTAGAGAAGTGTGTTAAAAACAGACAAGGTAAAAAGAAATCATGGGTTTAGTTTTTTTATACACTAACTCTCAAACATAGTTCAGTCTTCAAGTTGATTGTTTTTGTTTGTTTTTTTCCAGTAACTTCTTTTGAGAGTGGAGCCTGGAGATTCCCAGGGTAATTATGTCTTTCACCCTTTTAAGGACAGTCTGCTACTGTTTCCTCTAAATAACTTGTGATCATGTCATGGATAAACAGTGTTACCTCTGTTTTAATGACCCCCCTGATTCTACAGTGGCCGGCAGTGTGCCCGCGTCAGCTCCCTGCCCTCTGTTTTTGTTCTACATTCCTCAGTACTGCCACAAAAACTATTTACGTTTTGCTTGAATAGCTTAAACACCATTTTAGAAGACTTTAGATTGCTTTTGAACATTTTTGAATGCATCTTTAGCCATCACTGGGCTTAAAATGGAAACCCTTTTTTCAGCTTATCTGTATTAAACACCTGTAAAAAATCAATGGTACTGTATTTTTTTTTCTTATAATGCTCTGTTCCTTTAACTAATGCCAGAAATAATGCACAGTTTATTCTAGCGTGTTCTTTCCCCTTTGCCTCATGTTCTCTGGTAGTAAGTGGCATAGTATTAAGCACTCACTTCTGCTGACTTCATAGTAAAATTGCCAGGTTGGTGTTGAAATTCAACCAATTGGAGCCTAATCCTCAAGAAGAAATTTGCTGTTTCTCCTACTGATTATCAGCCATCTTCTTCATAATGAATATGCAGAAAGTTTATTTTTTTGCAAGTGCATGTACTTGCATAAATGACCACTAGGCAAGGGTAGAGTTAGTGATTTTATTTTAAGCATTGTTATTTTTCCCTAAAATCAAAAGTCATTACATTTATATTGAAGATATTGAGTGGTTTGTATGAGCTTTCTGTCAAACTAAGATTAGTGTGCTATAGCCCATTACAAATGGGAAAGATTGACCATTTTTTATGAGTTAGAATAAAAAATATGATAATAATGTCTTCTCATCATCGTAAAGAGAAATGATAATGACTAAATGAAATATTTATATTATCTCATTTTATTTGATAGGTTCCATCTCCTTCCTTACCAAATACTTCCTCAGGAGTAACTGAGCCTCCAATTTAAAAAAGAAACCTTTGTCGAATTCAGGTTCTACATACATGTGCCAATAAATCCAGCAATCCCGTATTTTACTGTCTTTATTTTTGGAAATTCATTTGCCTCTCAAAACAGAGCCCAGCGATCTAGTGTATTTTGATCAGGGTTGTGCATAAAGAAAGACAGGTTACATTTTAGTTTCTTTTTCTTTTTTGGTGGAACTGGGATTTAAAAAAAAATTAATTGTTAAATTTATTGGGTGACATTGGTTGTAGAATTTACATAGGTTTCAGCTATACAAATCTACATTACATCGTCTATGCATTGCATTATGTGCTCACCACCCAGAGTCAGTTCTGTTTCTATCATCATATATTTGATACCCCCTCCCTCTGCACCCCCCCCCCCCCCCCCCCCCCCCCCCCCCCCCCCCCCCCCCCCCCCCCCCCCACCCAAACCCCTCTCCCTCTCCCTCTCCCACCCACTTTCCCCTTTACCTCCAGGTAACCACTAAACTATTGACTGTGTCCATGAGTTTTTGTTTGTTACTTTCAGTTTTATATTTCACCTATAAGTGTGGTCATATGTTTCTTAATTCTTTCAGTCTGACTTACTTCGCTTAATAAGGTGGTTTCAAGGTCCGTCCACATTGTCACAAATGGCTGTATTTCATCTTTTCTTATCACTGAGTTTCTAATGTATCTCTTATTTGTTCCCAAGTATTACTTTTTGGACAGTAGGCTAGTTATTAAGCAAAAACCTCCATGTGTGTATGTGTCTGTACACATACACATATACACATAAATCACATCTATGTCATGCATGTTACATATTACATAGATGACCTATATGTAGCATGTTTGACATATGCCTTCTGTTGCAGGACCACCTATTCTGTATACTACTCTGTCTCTTTATCAGCTACCTTTGGAGCCTCTCCCTTGCCTTTCTCCTGAAGGTCTTGTCTTCTTCCTGTTGCATCATGTTGTCTTCTTCCCAGCTGGACCCTTTTCAGACTTTTACGTCCTTTTTGAGACTTACCCTATAGAAATACTGACATATGAGGAAATGCCACCTTAGGATGTGGAGAGATTGTTTTATAATACTCATGCTCCAAGCACAGATATGCAGTTAGGTTGTAACCAGGAGCAAAAAGGAACAGAAATGGCATGAGACCAAAGGTCAGGTGTCCCTGCCATTTGCAGAAGGGCATCCATGCCTGTCTTGAAATATTCGGTGCAAACTTGAGGAAGGAGCATGAGACTTGCTGTTCTGAAGGTGGGCACGGGGGTGGCATAGCCCTACCGCTTTTCTGTGTCACTGTGACCACTCTCATAACTCTCATAAGGGATTCTGAGAGTTCCCAGAAATAGTTTTAGGCATGTCACTGTATCACAATGCTTTCATGTGAACTGTTCATCTCTTTTCCTCCACCTGTCTCTCCCTTGTTCCCTGAGCTCATCTTATTGAAGGTAGAGAGGAACAGATGTGAGGCTTAGCCAGTTTGTCTTGACATACAGAGATGTTTAACTCTGTGAATGGTGGTGGTGGCAAGCCAGATGCCAGACTGACGTTTCAACAATGTGCCGGTGGGGCCTGCCCCCTCCAGGCCCCTTCCCTGCATGCGTCCTGGCTCCCAGAGGGCTCCTGTGCACCTTGCTGTGAGAGAAGTGACAGGGACAATAGTCCCCTGGGTGTGACGCTCAACACCTGGTTAGAGCTGCTGACAAAGACACTGTTTGTGGTTCGCACTTGTTTGGCACGGAAGGTGTTCAGGGTGCTGAAAGCCTCAGGAAAACACTGTGTGGGAATGTTAGCTTCCTAAGGTGACAAAAGTGGCCCGTTTTCTGAACACGTTGATTTGCTCTAACATTTTCTCGCATTTTGAGAAGACATTTTGGGTTCTGCACAGAACTATTGCTATCGCTCATTGTCCTTTAAATCCCAAATGTGCAAGACTTCAAATGACAGGAGCGTGACCCATCATGCCCCTTGTACCTGGTGCCAGTCATTGTTTCGTGCTGGTGATCAGAGGTCTTTGATTTTGTTTTGTTTTCTTTTATGATAACAAAAGTAGTCAGACCCTTATTTGTTACATTTTAAAATCAACAACAAAATCATCAAATGCCGAGTGTCTTGGGAAGGAGTCGAAATTCAGAGTTCAAGTTTGTTCCAGGACTTTGACTGAATTAATTATCCTTTCTAAGTCTTCTTCACTTATCATTAACGTTTAGAAAAAAATTACAGTTGGAAAAGTAGTTCCCGTCTTGCAGAGTTGTGAAAACGTAGTAAGGGGCGCAGGAATTTATAAAGAGCACAGCGCCTGGCATGTAGACATGTAGACAGGTAAACTTCCTAGTAGCCACTTCAGTTTCTCCCCTGGCTCCTCTCCTTCCCTTTCTAACATTCCTGCTTTCCTTCTAACTTGAGAAAAAAAGAACAAAACACACACACAAAAAAGGAAAAAATCCTTTCACAAATGACATGAAATGACACTTGGTGTTATGCATAATGATACTAGGGACTGAGGAGTTGTGCTAATATTACAAGCCAACCATTGCATTCAGCTGTTAGCAAACCGTAAGTTAAATGATTAGTTTTAGATTCACTGAGGATCTCTACTAAAGGCTCAGCTAAGCCTCTGGTTCAGATGGGACTTGGTCCAGCCTAGTCGTGGGCTTTGTCTCACCCTTGGAAGTGACCATAGCCCAGATAATGGAGTGCTACACACTATCTGTGATTCCTGCGTTAGCATTAGACTAGTATTGTACTAGCATCCCCACTTCAGGAATTCTAGGTTCTTGTGTCAGCCAGACTCCAAGAACATTTGAAATATATTTGGATGTGTCTCTCTGTTCCCTCAAAGATGCTCATCTCTGGGAGGGATCTCATTCCACATAGTGAGAGCCTGTGTAGGAGAGGGAGGTGGAGTGTACATTTCTAAGATGTCATTCAACTCTAAAGTTTTTTGACCTTTGGTTCCAACATGTACCAACCACTAAAGCATCTCCATGCCCAGATATGACCTTAGTAAATGTCCTCTCTCATGTCTTCTTCACATGCCAAGTTCATGTCTATTGGGGTTAGTGCTGTCCTGGCATCTGGAAAGCACTCAACCACCATGGTTAGCTGTTATTACTGCATAATGAGCCAGGCATCTTGGGCAGCCAGGCTCATCTTGACTCTCTCCCCCACCCAGCCCCCAGCCCCCAGCCCCCACTTTGACAACTCTAATCAGAGTTCATGCTAAAATTTCATATTGGCCGAGGAGTGAAGAGTTTATCAGAAGCCAGTGTCTTCTCTCACCTAGCACAGCTGAGCCCTGCCTCCTTTCTGTCAACTCTTTGTACCCCAAGGTTCCTTACCCTCCTCCCTCACCAAAATGTGACAGTGTGCCCCAAAAGAAAAAGTGTTACACTTCATCCGTTGAACATTTTCTGTACTACGTTTTAAGTAGTTTTAATGATGCCAGAAACAGAAAAAGATATATCTATGTTGATAAATGGGGAAAAAAATTAGGAAGGAAAATCTAGTTTGCAAACTAAAGGTATCGTGTCTTTCTGTGACTCCAGAGGACCATTCTAATATGACCATAAGATTTGAACCATATCTCAGAAAAACACCGGAGAAAAGAATTTGTGAACCTTTACAAAATAGCAACCCAATTCTCATAGAGAACTGTGGGATGCCCAAGGGAGTACTGTGGGTCTTTGCAGGTAAAATAATGCCATTACACAGAGGAACAATAATACAGTAGCCTCTCCATTAAGTGGAACTTAAGCAACCAGCAAAATGGTTTTCTTGTGAATTTACTAACATGCATGTCAAACCGTGTCTCCAGGCTGCCATGCACTTGATTGTTAATTGTCAGTTACTGATGACAGCTCCCTCCAGAATGCATCAGAGCTCCAGAAATACAAAACTGGCTCCTTAAGACTGAGGAGGTGCCAGGCTGGCACAGACGAGGGGAAGCAGCCGCTGAGTCCTGGAGTTGGATCTCTATGCAAGCCTACAGGTGCCCATTATGCATTCTCTCTCCACCAGGGTGAGGTAAATGCAATCACATCATTTGATGATGGGTTTATTCTCTGAATTTCAAGATTGAAATAGAAAGACGACACCTGAATGTAATCCCCAGGGCAGCCAAGTGCTGTCCAGCCCTCACAAGATGCACAAAAGCAAGAGGAGCGCCAAAGAAGTCTATTAGGGGATTTGTTTCGTCCAGCTCAGTATTTCTTACATTGGAGTTTTACCCGATACTTAATTTAACTCCCCGAGTAATATAATACACTGGGGGGCAGGAGTAGAGCGAGGCGAATGGTATTGCAGCCAGTGCATTACGCCTGACCTTGTCGCTGAGTATTAATTTGAAGTAGTGGAATTAAAATTTCCTATTCTTTTGCATTGTCATGCCTCACGTTGATAAGCACAAAGAAATGTAAATAAAAAAGACCTATTTCAAAACCTCCCCTGCAACCTTTTTGTTTTATGACAAAAGACAGTTAATTAACATACTAGCAGTAAGCAGACTTCCCAAACTCATGCTAATTATGTATTCTGTTGACCGTGACTCTAGTCATAAGGTAATTGGCTTTTGCAGCAACATGACATTTCAAATCATCTCTTGAAATTACATCAAAAAGCCAGCCTGTTTTGTTTTGATAGGGGAACAATCAATTTGATAAGTGGTAACACAGCTCATTGTTTCACATTAATTAGACTAATTGCTGCATGTTAGCCTCTGAAATAGACAGAACTTGGAGAAGACAAAGGCTGCGCCCTTTAGCATGCAGTGCATGCGTGGTTCCACTTGCTTGCACAGGCTAGAGGCAGAAAACAGAGCTGTTAGGAGGCAGCCTTGCGGGAGGCTGGGTGTTAACAGTAGTTTGATGTGTTATGCTTCATACACTGGCTTTCAATTATAGCGTCCGGGCTCCAAGTCCCACAGAGGAAAGAAAGAATACGTTGGAAGGCCTGTTTCCCAGCTTAGCAGGTCTGGGTTTGAACAAGTTGCAACAGCCTTTCAGTCCCCTTCTCTCCTTCCAGACGCATGCATGTTGTGTCTGCCTGGGAAGCCTGACTTATGTCCCTATGTGGTACTCTGGCATAAATGCCTTTATCCAAAAAAAACCCCAAAAAACTGAAACAATAAGACAAAGCCAACACCAAATTACAAATCAGAGCGTTCCAAGCCACAGAGATTCAGCCAACTGTCCTGGTGGAAACCTGACACTTCAGCCGGACAAATGCCTTTCAGTTTGACAGACTGTACCTTTCTGTATTCTCGAGACCACCGATGTGGCCAAACGGGACAGTGTGATCTCTCTGACAACAGCACATGTCAATCGCAGTTGGCAGCGATGAACATTTCGCTTGTGACCCGCCTGCACTTCTGATGCTCAAATAGGTGCATAGTATCCTGTTACTGGGAGTCTGATGCAATGGAAAAGAACTTGGTTCCAAGTACCAGGCATCCAGCCCTTTAAAAATCCCCGGCGCCCAGCCTCTGTCACTCTGACGCTGTCTAGTTATCCACGCTCAACTTCGGAATACTGCTAGCTATGTAAATGGATGTGCAAATCGGGGGCCTGGTGTGTGTGTACTTCTCTCTATCCCAGTTTTAAATATGAAGTGGGAAATCAGTCTAAATGTTTGATTCTGCCGTTGCGTGTCCTCCCAACTCAGTGAGGTTAGATGGTCCAATCATCTTGTTGGCTTTGGGCTGAAATTGACCTAAGAGACAAACTCTCAAACAACAACAGACTCTGCTAAACTGTTACTGCAGCTCGATTCAAAGAATAGTGTTCACAGGCTCGTGTTGTGGAGAGGACTGTGAGTCTCACTAGTTTCTTCAGCTTTTCCAAGAGTGGTGTTGTCTTTGAACAGGAAGGACAGCAGTATAGAAACATAGCAGTTTTTTCATATGATACACAGCTGCATTACACATCCCAAAATTGTAAGTACGATGTTCCTCCATTTGTAAATACTTATGGGCTTTCATTGAAATTACAGAGGGAATGAGGACAGTGAAATTCGGACCTTGCTTGGAAAATGAATTTGAAACATTTAAGGGAGAATGATTTGCTTCTGTGTTATGAAGGCATCTGGAGCGGGGAAGGGGTGGGTGTGTGGGGTGTGGGGGACATTTGTACCAACAGAGAGTGTTTCAGTTCTTCGTTTTATCACTCCCTCAAAGGAATGATACTTTAGCAGAAGCTTCAAAGCACAAATTTGTGTGGCAGGCTTAATTTGGTCATTTAAAAAGAAGAAAAATAGTGTGTGTGTGTGTGTGTGTGTGTGTGTGTGTGTGTGTGTGGTGTCGTAGAGGCAAGCAATTAAATGATTGCTCCTGCAAGTTGGTAAATCTTCAACAGCCTTTTAAAAAGGTACAAGGATTTGTGATTTCAGTGTGCTAATATGCTGTTTTCCCTGGAAAATCCCTGGGTTTATTCAGAAAAATAAGTGATGGAAAGAAAAAAAAGACAGGCCCCAGATTGAAGGCCCTTAACATTCAGTTTAAGTGTCGGTTCCACTCTCCTGAGCACAAGTTGAAGCAGCTTTGTTAGGATTCCAGCTGGCGGCCCTGTTGTCACTACGCGGTCTCCTCCAGTCGCAGCCCCACTCCACGCAGAGCAAATCTTTGCTCACTTAAGCGAGCGTCAGTCACTGGTAGGCTTGGCTGCCGGCCCAGGGTTGTTAGGTTTCTCCATGCTGCACCTGAATGAGATATTGACCAGACATTGCTACCCAGAGTTGAGACACTGGATTAGAAAAAAAAAAAAAAAAAATTAATTCAACTGTCAGGGGGCTGACAGAATAATTTTGAAAATGCAACTTAACACTTCCAGGCTCTAAGCAGAACAAGGAAACTCCTGCTGGCATGGTGTGAGGTAGCGCGTCATTTGGCTGGTTGAAATTTTTTCCGTTCTTTCTGCCTCCCCATTGTGGATTCGGACTGGGGAGTGGTGGTGAGGAGAGGGGCTGGCAGATGATTCTCCTGTACAGAACTTAGTGGCCAGTTACTTGCTTAATTCCAGTAGGCCTCTTATCTGCTTAACAAAAAGCTCCCCCCAAACAAACCACTGTGGAATAAAACTACAAGGCTTTGGAGTGGGGAGAAAACACTGACAGTAGGTAATTTCCGTGGAGGAGAAAAATACAGTTCAGAGAAAATCAGGGACAGAGAGTGGAAAAAAAAGACATAAAGTAGGACTAGTGTTTAAATAGGGATGGCTGGCAGGGCTATTAATCACACAGGGGTTGTGTGAGTGTAGCTAAGACCAAAGGACAGAAAGCCCTGAATACACCCCTCAAAATCCCACCCTCCAAGTGCCAAAGGGATGACCTGTTCAAATAGGCTAAAAAAACAGTACATGAAAACCTAAGGAGTTTTCGTAAATATTTAGACCCTTTGGTTCTTACTGTTGAGTTCATGTGCTGGTTCTGATTCTCCTCCCTTCGTGGAAAAGGTGAATTTCATTGATGGTAGTGGATTATTCAGGTGATTTAGTAGCATTGCTGGGAGGGGGCGGGGAGAAGAGAGCAGGCTGATGAACCTGAATGCTCTAGCAAGCCTTTGTGTCCAGAAACGATGAATTGTAGGTTTACTAGAAGACATTAGACCTGGCAGTAAGTCCTGAAGATTGAACAACTTCTTTGAAAATTAGATTCAGTGCTCTCGTAGTGTGCATGCACTATTTTAATGCATAATTTCTCATGGAAATTATGTAATTTTTTCTTATAGCTGTGTCTGTACGGCAAAGGGACAGTTCTGAGAATTGCTGGCATTTTGCTTCCTCCTAGAGGTGGATGTCCGGGGACGCCCTGGGGTGTTGTAATAGGAATGGTGAGTGGTGGCCCTTTGCCTTCCTGTCTTTTGCTCACTAAGCACAAATCCTCAGGTTTGCACCACAAAACTGGGGCTCAGTCAAAGGTGAACCCATAGCACAGAAAGAGAAACATCCACTTGCAAGCCCCTACTGAGCACCCCCTGTAGTGCAGCCCAGCACACGGCATGGAAAGACCTTCCAGATGTGTAAGATCGCATTTCCCCTCAGTGTAGATTACCTTGTGTTCTTAACATTGGTTTTATAATCTATAAGTGTGGATAGTAATACCTACCTTGTAGGGCTGCTGAGAAAATTAAGTGAATGTAAAAGTTCCCAGCCTGGTTGGTTCATGGAGCATATAAAGGGCTTCATGGGCACCATTTTGAGGACTGTGAGTTATTTTCTGTGCGAAGAAAGAAAAGGTATGAATGTTTGAAATTGTCTGCTAATACAATCAGGAGCAGATTCATGGGTGTGGGACCCAGTGTTCAGAAGGGCCCCATATTTGGTTTAAGGCTTGACAGCCACCAACTTGAAATTCTTAATACCTTGTTTACAATGGGTCTTGAATTTTCATTTTGCATTGAGCCCAACAAATTATGTAGCTGATCCTGAATATAGTTCCTTTCTTTTTTTTTTTGTTTTGTTTTGTTTTAAGATTTTCCCCATGGTTTCTATTTGCTTTCTAACTACTTTTTTTTATTGGATATTTTAAACGGGCTTTTGTCATTCTGAGGCACAAAGCAGGCACCACTCAATTCATTCTCTATTTTTTTGACTGTTCCTCTTGTAAGAGGAACAGTCTGCTCCCACCACATTGTAGTCCTCCCGCTTCCCTGGCCTCAACGCCCCAAGCAGCATGTTGCTGTTTCTTTTGGGTTACAGGTGCTTTTCCTGCCCTTGGATGCATCTCACTGCCTCCCCTGCAGCCCCATTTCTCCACTTCCCCAAGCAGAGAGAGCCCTGCTCCATGGTGTCCTCTTGTCCACACTGAGCCTGGCTGGACAGCTATTCTAACACTTCTCCAGTCACAGTGCTAGAGGAGACACTGATCTCTTTTTCAAACCTGCTCCCTCCCTCCCAGGATAACAAAGCATCGAAATTCAGAGTTTGTTGACTGGATAAGTGAACACACAAACCAATTACCAGCGCTGCCAAATAGCACGGCTGACTCATTTTGGTCTCATCCTTAAATATTTTTTTCTTTCCTTTCCTTCTGTGAAATGTTCTTGAGAGATGGAATGTCTCTAATGCATGCAGTAGGGGCCAAATGGAAAAAGTAAATAGGCAGGATGGCTTCTGATGTAGAAATAAGTTCCTACATGTCAAGAATTGGTCTAAAATTAAATGAGTGTCATTGTACCCAACAGTCAGTGAAATTGAATACTTGTAATTTCTGTTCTATTGGATACTATATTAAGACTCTTGTTCCAAAGTCTAAAGGGTGTTTCTTTAGCACCAGAGTTTATACATTCAGGGGATTATAAGCTGTTAATACATAGGCCCATGGACAATGGGGAACCCATGAAGGATGAGTTTGAGGGGACAGAGATGTAAGCCAGTACTTTCTATTGAATTGAATGCTAAGTTTTGAGAGCACATGCAATTTTCTGACGAGAATGTCCCTGGCTTTCATCAAATCCTCAATGGATTCTCTGGCCCAAAAATAATTAAAGACCCCTGCTTTAGTATTTCAAGTTGGGAAAATGATGTTTCTTTCTTATTAAAATAGAGTATGGTATATAAAGATTTACCATTATTAGAAGGATATTTTTCTGACTTTTGGCCACCCCGCCACATATACCTTAGTTTATTCACTGTAATTTGGGAAAAGTGTTTCTTAACTGGACTTAAGTTGGTTGAAATATTTGTGTGTATTTGTCAGTCATCTGTGTCGATTTCCTACTTTGCTCTCCAGCCGGCATTCTACCTTTTGTGATAAACTCTTCAGTGTATTGCGATGCACCAGAAAGGGGCAGTGGAGAAAACCAGTGTGCCACTGGCTACTTAGGAATGCATTGCTTTTGTTGTTCTGGATTGTTTTTAGAATTCATATCATGGATATGTTTCAGGTGTCGGTGACAAGATGTTAATGGTTTCCTGACTGGGCAGACAGCTGTGTTGAGAGGTGTTAAGTTTTCAGTAAAATCATCTGTTTTATGAGTTCAAATTTACCTGCAATGTTAGCTCATTTACCACCGAGTTTTTGGTCTATTTTTTTCTCTCACCCTTTAACAACTTTTTTTTTAGTGTAATTTTATTTGAAAATTACTAAGATTCTCCCTCCCCTCCCCTCCTCGCTATATATTAGGATATTTTTACTTATAAATAACTGTTGGTTTGGGAAGGTGCTTCTTCCTCTAGAGCATTACATTGTTCGAGGGGTTCCTGAGTAAAAATCCCGTTACTGACAAATGAAACATTTCCAGTTGTCTTTACAGGTAAATTCACCCAGCATCGTAGATGGGCCTGGCATGTTTTGGTCTTGCTTCTTCTAGTTTAGTTTGTATTGAGACTATAAGCTGAGCCAGGGGTGGGTAGAAGCACTGTTTAGTTTGTCCTCTCAGTTAAGATTTCACAAGCTTTATATTGTTGTAAAACCTTCATTGTGATAATATTTCCCATGTTCTTGGCTCTTTTCGTCATTACATATCCCCCCTTCCCTTTCCTCTAAACTCTCTCCCGTCTCTCTATGGCGTAAATGGAGACATCATTCATAATGCCTGCAATCTTGTACTCAGTCTTCTCGTGTATGGGTTACCCTGGCCTCCCTATGTTAGTTGTAGGCTTCTGGAAGACAAGAGCCTGTCTTCTTTGTACTTTCCATAAATCCTAGCGTAATGCAGACCCATCATTAATGCCTTTAAACCCTGCTGATTCACTGATTATAATAACCCTCTTCTATCCTGAGGAGTCAAATCGTCCATTTAAGCTATGATTCTGCAGGCCATTGGGGGTGTCTTTGGCTAGTTAAAGCCTGCTGGGATAGATTCATTCCTGAAATACTTTCTCAACATGGCAGAAAAGCAAGATCGAGTTTCTGTGTAAAGGGTAGAAATGCTAGGCCAAATTCTGCTGGTCTTGAATGTGAAATGTTTAGAAATGAAATATCCATTCCTTATTTATCAGCATTCCTTAGTCAGGAAAACATTTTCATCCATTGACATTTTTATTTTTTAAGGGTCTGATGGGTATTGCAATGGTATAGGATGAATAACATAAGGTAACATTTATTGAGGGTGCTCTTGGGGATAGCATATAGGAGCATACAGTCCCCTTGGACTAGCAAAGAGTAATGGCTTAAAATATTGTCCACTTAGGGGAAGAGAAGATCTTGGAAATTATAAGGCCAGTTTGATCTCGGAGGGAATCAACATCAGGACTGATTTTGATACCCATTCAAGATGATAGAAGTGATTCGAATAGCAATTTTTCTATGAGTCAAGCACTTCTGTAACTGCTTTGCACATATTACCTCAACACCTCACAGCATGTGATTATCTCCTGTTTACAGATGACGAATCTGAGGTGCAGAGAAGTTAGGTCACATATTTCTGTCTATCTCTTGCATCTGTCCTTTTCCCTCCATGGCCACCATCCCTATCTTAGGCCAGGCTCCCATCACCTTCTATCTGGACTGCAGCAAGGCCTCCTAGCTGGTCTTCTGTCCGTTCTCACTGTCTAGATAGATTCTGCCTCTGGTTGATTTATTGAAAACTCCAATCTGTTCATGATACCGCCCTGCTGTTAGTGGGCACCCACAGATCACAGGATTTGCAGAAAGCAGCCTATCCTGGCTTTCCAGAGGACTCTCTGATCCCTAACTTCCTCTCCTATCAGAGTCTTTGCACATGCTGTCCCTCTATCTAGAATGTGTTCTTCTTTCTTGTATTCCCTTTCATGGACTGACTTCTACCCATCCTTTAGATCACAAATCAAAAGCCACCTCTTCAGGGCAGCCTTCTCTGACTCAGCTAAATTGGATACCACTTTTCCAAGCCTTTCAACCCTCAGGGACTATCTCTGTTTGACTTACCATTGTGTTTCTAAAGCTAATACAGTGCCTGGTACATAGCAGACAATCAGTATGTATTGGAAAAAGGAAGGGAGATAGGAAGAAAGTCTTATGGGTGCCAGGAATAATTCAGTCTCTTCCCTTTCAATCAAAAGAGTCAGGGCTTGGAGCTATAGTATGTGACTTGGATCCCACTGTGCTGCTTACTTATGGGGAAGATGAACGAAATACGGAGCGAGGATTCAAGAGGTGAGAAGAATTACAAATATCTCCCCTAAAGGAGGAGGGGCAGAGCTCCCTACTTCTTAAGTGTGGGCTCCGCATAGTGACTTCTTCCCCAAAGTATGGCATGACAAGAGGGGAGGGGAAGAGAAACTAAGTGGGGAAACTTGACAAACATGATGTCTGCCAGGTGACCAAGGTCAACATCAACAGTGGTACGTCACATTGATAATGTGTACCTTCCACACAATGTAATGAAATTACCTTTGTCATCTTCCAGCCCATAACCCAGAACCCCATTCTAATCAAGAAAATCTCCAATGAGGACTTCCATGCTTTACTTGATCAGTGCTCCTCAATACCATCAAGGTCATCCCAAACAAGGCAGGTCTGAGAAAGTAACAGTCAGAGTGGGGCCTAAGGAGTCACAATTTACATGAGATCCTGGATAGGATACAGGAACAGAGAAGGGACAATGTGTCAAAAGTAAGGAAATCTGAATAAAAGATGGAGTTTAGTTAATAATGATGATTTAATATTGGTTCATTAGTTGTGACAAATGGACCCTACTAACATAAGAGATTAATGGTAGGAAAAACTGGGTGCGAGATATATGGATGAGAACTCTCTTGTACTATCCTCATAACTTTCCTGTATATTTAAAACTATTCTAAAATAATAAGTTTATTTTTATAACAACAACAAAAGTTGCTGAGGTTTTGAGGTTGGGTGACTGGGAATGATCTAGGAGTGTCAAAACTGGGGGCAAATCAACCAAGAAGACACTGACTTTGAGCATGAGGATCGTATAAAATCAGACCTCGGGCGTCATGAGATGTCAGGGTGAGGAAGAGGTGGTTCTATTGGAAGTTAGGTTTGGCTTGGAAAAACAGGAAGGGAATTGGAATGGAGATGTCAGCGATGGTAGAAGCCAGTGAAGGAATTTTTGAAGATTGAGAAAGCTGTGCATTTAATCATGATATAGGAGAAGAAATTGCTCACATGCTTGTTCATGAGTAAGGCACTAAATGGTGTTCATTAGATGCATGCCTAGGGATTGTGGATGGAACAGCTTTACTCTAAGGGGACCTTGTAAGCCAGTTTTCTGTTGTTGTTATTGTTGAGAGAACACCAAGATATTGGTGTCTGTAGGTTTGTTTCTCTAGAACCTTCTCTGGAACAGAGTCTTCTTATGTCCAGCCTTGGAGAAATACAAGTGCCTGAGGTCCTACCGGGAGCCCAGAGGGGCAGAGGAGGGAGGATACGTGGACTGCCCTGGATGTCCTCGTTTTCAGCTAGGGATTTGGAGGCACCTCTCTGCTTTTCCTCCACTCCTGGCATTCCCATCATCAGAGGCTCTCTGGTTCAAGTTCTCTAAAGTAAATGGAGGAGGATGATTGGTTGTTGTGCTTTGCAGGGAGAAGGTAGAGGATGTGAGGGGCAGACTTGCAGCCAGCTGCACCTGCTTTGAGCCTCACACCTCACCCCTGCTACACCAGTACCTGATACCCAAGGCCCTTGATTCTGGAGCCTTCAGTGTGAAGAGTCCTGCTTCTGGTGGATGTTCCACTTTGCCTACATTTGCTGCTCACTTCTAGAATGGTTATGACTCAGTCCTCTGCTTTTCAACTTAGTGGACCAGGGTCCAGGAGAAAGTAGGTCTCCCATTTTATCAAAGGTGGAGAAGGTATTTCTGTTTTTCCTTGTTGTTTTACTGCTATATCCAGAGGTGGAAGCAGAAAAAATCTTTACCCCTTGAAAATCAAAATGCCAGGATCCAACATTTAAAGCCACCTTTGTTTTCTTATATGTGTGCTTGTGTTTTGAAAGTGTATGTTAAAATTTAGTATCTTACATAGTCTGATGACTTAAATGTTTATTTTAATGAAAATACAGATGTCATTAAGGAACAGAGCTGTCAATGTATATTTCGAGTCTGCTGGGTTAAGGTTTAGCCCTTAGAATACTCCTTTATGCCTTTGGGGCAGTCCTTGAATTTGGGGAGTAAGCCTTCTTTGTCAAGTGATGCACAAATCAAAGCTTCTTTTCTGGAATGGAAATGGACTAAATCCAAGGCTCTTCCTTCTACCACACACCGTTCAGTTCTTTTCTCTTTTAATATTTTAGTGATTTTTCTTAAATGACCAAAAAAAAAAAGAAAAAGATTCTGACTCTTGGTTTCTTGAGCTACATTCACTTGTCAGCAAGTTGAGGGTGGAGAGAAGTAAGTCAGCTTTTCCTGAGCCCTTTCTTTCCCAGGACAAGAAGAAGGCTTCAGATGACCCAGGTTCACAGTCCCTGAAGATACAGCTCAGACAACTGAGGGAAATTCTTTGCCAGGGAAAAGTTGTCCTTTTCATTCATACTCGTATACCTTGTGCTTTCCTTTGGTAAAACTTCAGCTCTGCTGAGCAAGACCTTTGCTTTTCTTCTTTCCATTCATGGAACCCTTTTCGTGTCACTGGGGAGTAGTAACTCACCCGCAGACAAGATCACTGTGTAGGAAAGGGCTCAGTCAATGGGGAAAAAAAAGTAATGTTGTCCCGTTAATGCCCTGTTAATATATATCAGCTCAAACAAGCCCCTCCCCTAAGAGGTTTCCAAATGGTTACGTGTCTTCACTTCTCAAGATGGTAGTGGAATGATTTTACCCCTTTCTGTAACTGGGTTTTCTCAGTAGGAATGTCCTAGAATATGGAAGTCTATCGGAACAGACTACTTCTCATGCAGACTAGAGTTTCCACCCACTGAAGCTGAGAAGGCGCTTGGCTCCTGATTCTCCTCTAGCTGTCAGGTGGACTGAGGAATACTTGCCTTTAGGCATAGTTCACCTAGGTCTTACTGAGAATAAGCCTACTGTCCCCTAAAACCCAAGACCTATAGGAGTTTATTTCTTTTACACTTACGTCATCCTTGAGAGTTTCCCATCATGCTGTCATGCCTTAGCTGCTGAGGCCAAGTTTTAGTTTGCAATCATGAATGCTTATAAGGCACGAGGCCAAGGCTTCCTAAATTGCTCACGGAGCCTCATTGTAAATTTATATTGAACTCTTAATGGTGGGAGCATTAAAAAATTGGAGCTTTTGAAAGGTGATCTCATTTTAGATTTTTTTTCTTTTCTCTTCTATATTCTCTGGGTTAAACCACACTATTAAAAAAAAAAGAGGAAAAGAACACACACACACACAAAAACCTTAGTTAAGCCAGAAGTCTGTAAGTGTAATTGTCATTGAATTTACTTTAATGATAAAAAACAGGAAGGAGATGATCATTCATTCAGAAAATGGTTATTGGATTTGCCTTGTCCTTAGGCACTCTGCTAAACCAAAAAATGAATAAGATATGGCTTCTATCATCAAGCCACATAAAGATTAAAAACAAAACAAACCAAACAATAAAACAGAAGAAAACACTAACCAGAATCTTTTGGTACCTGTTAGTATTCATTACACTGCGTAACAAATTATCCAAAAATGTAATGGTTTAGAACACCAAATATTTATGATGTCACACAGTTTCTGAGGGTCAGGAACCTGGCTCTGGGTCTCTGGACCATAGTCACCTGAAGACATAACAAGGCAAGAGGATCTGCCCCCAAGTTCACTCACACAGACTATGGGCTAGACACCGCAGGGGTCTCCAAACTTTTCAGCCCGAGGGCCGCATTAACTATCAAACAGCAGTTATATCATCTCATTGACTGTGAACAGAAGTAGAAAAAGTAAGCGGCTGATCTTGGCAGGATACACGTAAAGTTCTGTAATTTTGTTCCATAGATAAAGAGGTCTCCACGGGCCGGATGAGAGGGCCTCGCGGGCCGGATGCCACCCGCGGGCCGTAGTTTGGAGACCCCTGGGCTAGAGGGTCTTGGTGCTTACCACATGAACCCCTCCATATGGCTGCTCACAATGGGGCAGCTGGCTTCCCCCAGAGCAGGTGACATGAGAGAGAAGAAGAGGACACAACGGAAGTCACAGTGTTCAGAAGGGACATACAGTCACTGTTGATCTATTGGTCACACTGACTGATCCCCAGATAAGATGGAAGGACCACTGCACAGCCATGGACATTGAAGTGAGGACTTATTGAGGGCTAGCACCACCTTCGATTCAAGTATTGACCTGCTCACTTTCCAAGATCAGTGGTCAAGAAGTCCAGTCAAAAACATCCAGATGTCAGCCAACACCATGGGAAGGAGAGGGCAGTGAAGTTTAGAGGTGGGGTGGTAGACCCGGAGGATAAATATGGACTGGTCAGAAAGGAACACAGCCTTGAATATTTGTCTAGAAAATTTGCTGTATAGAAATTCTGAACTCTAACTGTCTGACATGATTCTGATTTTGCAATAAGGGGATTTAAGGTTACTGATCATATTCCTATCAGTAGCAGCCTAGGTGCAATTCTTTTTCACTAGGTGTCTTGTTGCCTTATGAAAGTTGACATGAGGACAGTGGGACAGGTTGTATTTGTATGAGTCCCCTCCATAGCCACAGCTGAGCAGTTTTTCTTCGTGCACCCCAATATTTAACAAACCAATGTGGGGTTTGCTGTGAGATCATTGAAGAACAGTTTTGTTAGTGCTTTTACGAATGTACTTCTGATTTAGACTGAAGCAACATATTCTGTTGCCTAGTTCTCTTCTTAATGACTGAATTATTTTAGGTAAATAAGTCTTTTAAATTCAATCCTAGAAAATGTCCTTGAGTACTCTGTGGATTTCCTCTATTGCACCCATTGCATCTTTACTTCAAATATGTAAAAGATACCCAATGCGATTCAATTTTTTACCTCCTCTTTTCTCTTGAATATTAATTTTTGAATTAGTGACCGAGGGCTATAAATATCTAAAGCACCTTTTTTTACGCTGGCCTTTTGCTTTAACCAGGCAAAAAAAAATCGGGAATATACCAAGAATCATAGGTAGGCAGAGAGGAAGAATGAATTACATTGGTATTACTTTCCAGTACTCTATTTATGTTCAGACTGACTTCCAATTCTTGCTTAATTTAAGACTAGATATAGGGAAATAGGACACAGTATGAAATGAGATATTTAGCAAATCACACATGGGTGTCACAGAGATAATGAATCATATTGACAGCATGCTTTTTCTTGTGTATGTGCTTGGGTAGGCTCTTTTGGTCTAAATGTTATTAAATATTCCATTTTAAAATTGATATTTAGATACATATGCTACTGGTAAGATGTACTAATTATAGAAAATGCCAGAAAACTTGACCTTCCCTCTTTGAGCTTTAAAGTAATTTTTTCATGTATTTCTTACACTGGGAACAGAAGAAAAATCCAGCTGACAGTAAGGCACTAATTGGGATTTTTTTAATGTTAAAAAAAGGGAGTGGGGGCTGGGTTCTAGGTTGTGACATTTAGCAGGTACCTAGGCCTGAATTTTCTCTGTAAAATTATGGCAGAGACTGTTGATATATTAGAGTTTTCCTAGCTCTAAATTTTTACCAGAAAACTTCTACTGGCTGGTTTTCTTTTGAATACATGTGTAATTTTTATGCAAGAGGGTTATGGTAAAAATGCTATGCTTGACAATAAGCACCCATTATCAACAACAAATAAATGTCTTTCCTTTTATTTTTATTTATTTGTTTGTTTGTTTATACATTTAATGTCCCCTCCCCATTTCTTTCTTATACAGTGAACTTCTAGATTGCTTTTATAGATATATATCTTAGAATTTTTTGTAAGGGTCTGTGGCTTTATCTATTGATTATTGAGACTTGTGTCTTAGACATTAAAGTGATGGTTTTGCAAGTAATCTTTTCACAGATCAAATCTTTCCCCAGATACATTGCTCTCCCTGAGACAGTTAACTGTTTATGCTGCCTGTTTTTTAAGAATGCTTTCAGCTGCAAGTAACAGAAATACAAATTAATGCTGGTTAAAAGAATAAGCATTTACTTATATCACAGAGAGCTAAGAGATAAGTATTTCTAGGTTGCTTTAGCCACTCTAGTGTTGAGATTCTAGGTTGGTACCTCTCTGATTCTCTCATTCTCTTGACCTTTGCATTGAGATCACATGATGGCTGTCTCAGATCCACATAACACATCTCTATAGAATAGAGCCGCAAGCAAATAACTGTCCTCAATTGAACATATTATGGTAAAGTTGAAATTACCATCACTGACTAAGACAAATTAGAATTTATTATTCTGTTGCTCAAGTCTTTCCTTCCACCCACAATCTGGCCCTCAAATTTATCTCCCAGCCTTATTTCCTATTATCTTCTGTTGAATTTCTTTGCTATCATCAAACTGTCTTCTGCTATTCACTGAAAAATGTGCCATTTTTTAAATTTTGAGCCATGATTTTATACCATCCATGTATATCCTCTTTGCAAGTTCAAATCCTATCCAAGCATTACTAAGATTTACCTCAAGTTCTCTTTAATCTTCTCTGATCACTCCAGCTATGAAGAATTGCTCTTTCCTTTGAGCTCCTGTAATAGTTTATCTGTTATGTTTGTATAACAGCATTTTCCAGGATGATTTATGTTCATATTCCATTAGGTAAAAAAAAAAAAAAAAAAGGCAAACATGTTGCTGTCCATTTTACAGATGTGAAGACTGTTCAAAAGGCGTTGAGTAACTTTCTTCAGGCATCCTATTGTCCAATGTTACTTTCAGGGTATGAATGAATTAGGGTCAAAATTTTTAACAAACGTCTCCAAAATAGTGCAGAAAAGTGTAAGTGTTTTTTTCTTTTTTCTCTCTGTCATGTGAAAGTCCAAGGTGACTGGTTCAGGTTGACTGGGACTCTGCCACTCACATGTGATTTGGAGACTTAGACTACTTATAGTTTTGCTGTGTTCAACACATTAGCCACCAAGGGGGCACTGACTTTGACGATTCCAGCCAACGAAAGGGGAGGAGAAGAGATTCTAAGTCCAGATATTTTCTCATGAGTAAGTGAGGTGGAAGTTTTGTTCATCATGCATGGGCAAGAGCTTGGTCATGTGGCCTACCAGCTGCTGGACTGGGACATGCAGTGTGGCCCTGGGTCCTGGAAACAGGAAAGAGCAGATTAGGATGGACGAGCCACCCTATCTGCCACCGACCAGGACAGAAGCTCTTTTACCCCCAAGTTCTAGTCTGTGTTACTTGCCATTGCCCTTTCCTTTCTTGTAATAAAGCCAACAAGGTGGAAAGTCTGGTGGGGAAAACATCATCCTTACCGACTGTGGACCTCTCTCTACATAGCTTGCAACATTTAAACCTGTAGAAAAGTCAATCCCCTTAATACTACTGGGCTACGGGATCCCATTTTAAAAATGCTCAACAGCAGTTTTCTTTTATAGACACACAGAAATAGCACACCAGGCATTGTCCACTTCCCCGGTGGCTGACCTTTAGGGAGGTGCAGATCAGACCTGTTCTGTTTCATTCCATCGAGTGTTTCATTCCTCAACTCCCACCACTGTACTCTAGGCGTGCTGTGCACCATCACTGCTTCAAGCATGCCGCGAAACATGCAAAATGTTATGATTTGTTGCCATGTTGACGGTGTCAACTTAACTACGGCTGACAAACAGTTTTTAAATAGAACATGTCAGTTCATTACAGTATTTTCCATCTGTGTGTGTGTGTGTGTCTTTCCTTTCCCACACTTAACACCAAACATTTAAAGAATGTGGCCACAAAGGTTTCGTTTACACTTCCAAGACACTTTCATTAATGACTTGCTAAAAATTCTATTTTGGAAATGGAGCAAAAACAATAAACAGTGATCTTGAAAAAATAAAAGGAGACCCTTGTCTTGCTTGGGAAGGCATTTTTTAAAAACCATTTTTAGTTGTACGGTTTTCTCTGACTAGCATTCTTTGCTTTCTCTTGCTTTCTTCAGCTCTGACTTGGTATTACCACTAGAACTAGCTTCTCCTTCTATCTCTGAGCAAAATGCCTATGAGGTTCAGAGGGCCCGCTGCATGAGCTACAGGCCTGTCCAAAGCCCTAGCACCGTGATGTCTGAAATATTGGTCACCGTAAAGGCTCATCTTTCCAGCTCTTGACATTTTGCTGAGAATGCATTCCTATTCCTATAACCCACCTTCTTTCCACCTACCTGCTCAGAAGCACCCTGTTCCTACCCTCCTGCCACTGACTGAACAGAGACTGACATTGCCCATTAGTACCTTTTAATGTCAAAACCACATTAAGTACCCTAATTGTATTTTAAATGATGGCTTGGGTCTGTGTCCTTATAATGAAAATATAGAGTGACAATGTACATCTTAAAAGTCTATTTCGGTGATGGTTCAATTTTGCAAGCTTTTGTGTCACTACAGATGTTTAAATTCTAAAGAAATTTGATTTTTTAAAAAAGGTCTTGTTAATACTCTACTTTTTATTCTGGGCACTGAGGGTGTTCCTTGCTGTTTTCGTGGTTTAGGCTTCAGCTGCAAATGTTTGGACATCAGCTCAGAACATCGTCTCCAAAGGAACATTTTGCAAGTGTTATCTCCTTGTTCACAGGAATCCAGGGTGGACCTAGTGGAGAATTGTTTAGTGATAGAAACTGAAATAGCAATAAAAAGAGGGATGGCCAAATTATGTAAAATCAGAGGGCATGAATAATTCAGGACTCGCTTGAGTGCGATTTTTATTTTTATTGTTAAATAATACTAGCATTTCCATGAACTAATAACACACTGACTAACCAACTGGTAAGCTTTTTGTTGGGGGCTTGGTGCGACAGGGAGGAGGAAGGAAGAAAGAAAACCGGCGCCAAATAGTCATCTTTTTAGAAATGGGGTATGCTTGGTGAAACATTGGAAGAATCATCTGTTTTATGATTTTTAACCTCATTGAAGATAAGGAAACGAAACCACAGAAAAGTTCATTAGAACATCTTTAATTTTAGATCACCAAAAATAATTGTAATATTATATGAACTCCCTGCTCTATCGAACCTTAGCGTTTGAATGTAGTGCTTTATACATTTTTTTTTTACCATAAATTCTGGGATAAATGTGTGTGTTTCTGTGTTCATAAAGACAAAGTATATAAGCGTTTCTTTAATTATGACTCATGAGGTGTAACTGAGATATAGAGTTACAGTGGAATAGAATACAGGCTTCTGTAAGAAACTTATTTTAATCTCAAGCCAAAGTTATTCTTAGCTAAAAAGAGAAAAATCTTGACTACAATTAACTATAGCATCATGGATATTTTAAACAGGTTAGGAGGGGAATGGAGAATGAGCAAGGGTGTTAAATTATTGAGAAAACACTGTATAGAGAAGGAGAAATAAGATGTAAATTATGAAAAATAAGATCTCAGAGGAATATGATGGGGTGACGGGAATTTTAGCTGGTGTAATGAATGGGTGAGCACTGCTCTTAATGGCCTCACTTAATCTAATGAAACTATAATTAGCTCAGGAAGGACTGTATTAACTACAAAATCAAGAAACAAAAGCTAGAGGCATGGTGCAAAACAAGTAGATGTTAGCCCAAAATTATGGTGCAATCATCCAGTATTATAGACAAATGCAAGATGATAAGATTTTGAATTTTAAAATCAAATATATATTTTTTATTCTAATTCTTTGAGAGTGAGTGTGAGACTAGAAAATATCAGGAGAGTCAGGACAGGGCTCAGGAGAGAACCCTATGTGACATTGTCTTGGAACGGTACCTTAGAATACACTTTTGTCACCTTAAATATTGTCACCACAGTATTGCCAGAACACTGAAAAGAGACACAGAAGGATTTGAATACCATTAGGCTGGGATTCCCCAACCCTGGGCCATGCAATGGTGTGGCCTGTTAGGAACTGGGGTACACAGCAGGAGGTAAGTGGCAGGTGAGCAAGTGAAGCTTCATCTGTATTTACAGCTGTTCCCCATCATTCACATCACTACCTGAGCTCTGCCTCCTGTCAGATCAGCGATGGTATTAGATTTTCAGTGGAGTGCAAACCCTATTGTGAACTGCACGTGGGAGGGATCTAGGTTGTGCACTCCTTATGAGGATCTAATGGAGCCTGATGATTCGAGGTGGAGTTGAGGTGGTGAGGCTAGCGCTGTGGAGCAGCTGCAAACACAAATAAATGTTAACAGAGATTTGACTGCACAGAGACCATAGTAAATCAACTTGCAAACTCATCAAAATCCTACAAGTGAGTCGTAAGTGACAATTAAGCTGCATATGGTGTTTGAATCATCTCCAGACTACTTCCCCACCCCCACCCCCTGTGCAAAATTGTCTTCAGTGAAACTGATCCTTGGTATCAAAAAAGTTGGGGACTACTGCTATTAGGAATTTGTGAGAAATTGAAGAGAGGGTAGATTAACCAGGTTGGGAAATTACATATATGAGCAGCTAGTCTATTAGCGTGAGGCGATATATTTACAGATATAGAATGGAAACTAAAGATAGGATCTGAAAATGTGATTTCTTAGGAGAGAAAATAATCCAAATTATTTTTTATTTTAATTAAAAATTAAGGATGAGAAAAACTGGTTTGTAACAGACCATTTCTGAAGGAGCTAGACGTTGTGAGAGATGGGGCTATTGTTAAGTGCGTCAATCTTAGCAATTGTGCAGCTAGTAAGGTAGCATCGCTTTTATGAACATCCACATATGTGTGTGTACAAAATAAATAATGGACACAGGCACATGCACATAAGGGGAAATTAGAATTAGCCCCGTTCCTCAGACAGAGTCACTACAGAGGGTCTCTCCTAGGAAATAGAGATTAGAGACATTTAGAATGTACTTGAAACACACGATCAGACAAAGCAAGCTAATAAATTCTAAGTTCTCAACCAAAATATATATCAGAATTGTCTAAATATGACTTGCAAAGTATACAAACCTATCCCCCAATTCCCTTCAATGTCAACCCGCCATATAGGGGGCAAATTCTAATATACCCCCTAACTGTTCTTTGGAGAAATATATACTTGGGATTCATTTCTTCTTTATTCCACTTTCTGCTATCTATACATGAGATTATAATGAATAGGAGACATTCAAGTAGAATTTTTTTTTAAAGGGATGAAAAAACAAAGAAGGAGAAAATATTTCCCCGAATTTCTTATTGGTTTAAAAGATTGAATATCTGTTAAAACTAACAAATGGTGTGTGTGTGTGTATGTGTGTGTATATATATATATATATATATATATATATATACACACACACATACACACACACACACATTGGTTTTCAATCACACACTTCCTATCACTTTCTCTGACATGCTTGTTTTATTTATTTGTATGGTAGAAAACGTTCACTGTAAAGCTATTTTTTCCTAAGATTTCATAATTTGATAAAAGTAATAACATGGAGATCTAAGTTTTTGTTAATAAAGATCATTAGCCCTGTTCTGAACTATTGACAAAATATTATAGCAACTGTCAGAGCAAAACTTGTACTGTTTTACATAAAGAACTACTTAACTAGAAGCTCTTTCTAATGAAAATAACCTAATTCTGCTAAGTGCTAATAATTTTTAAAAAATAGATAAATGATAGTTTGCAGAA
>PVKE010010312.1:0-42752 GCA_004027555.1 Craseonycteris thonglongyai | reverse complement strand
GACAGTTGTGGGGGGAGGTGGGAGTGGGCACTAGATATAAGGTGATGGAAGGGGAACTGATACTGAGTGATGGGCACATAATACGATGCATGAATGATGTGATGTGGACTTGTACATCTGTAAACTGTCTAATTGTTACCAACCAATGTAACCTCATCAAATTTAACAATAAATTTAAATAAATAAATAAATAAATAAATAAATACAAACAAAAAAAAAAAGAAGTACAATTTAACAGTTACAAAACAGTCATGGGTATGTAAAGTACAATATTGGGAATATAGTCAATAGTACTGTAATAACTTTGCTTAGTGTCCAGTGGGTACTATATTTATCAGGAAGATCACTTCATAAATTATATAAATGTCCAGACACTACACTGTACACCTGAAACTAATATAAATAATACTGAATATTGTGGAAGCTGGGATGGCTCAGCAGGTTAAGCACTCACGTCGCATCTGCCAGGACCAAGGATCAAATCCTGGCTCTGCTCCAGCCCGTGCAGATCCATATGATAACACTGGGGTGTGCTTCCCATGCGGGAGGCCCCCAGTTTGATTCTCACCCCCTGGTTCAACCCCTGGCTCCAGGGGGAGTGCCTACCATGTGAAAGTCCCCCAGCCCAGTTCCCACCCTGCGTGGCCCCCGCCCACCTGTGTGGAACAAAACCATGTCAAAAACTGATGATGTGCAACTATGGAGGCTGCCTGGGCCCTCCCCCAGCTCTCTGTTTCTCCCTGTTTTTGCCTGTCAAAAACAATAAAATGAATCTTTTTAAAAATATTGAATGTCAACTATAATTGAAAAATAAAAATGAGAAAAAATAATAATAATAAAGCACCTCCTGAAGTAAATTAATGTAATTAATAAAAAAATATGAGCACCTACCCTTGCAATTATTAGTGGATTTCCACTGATCCTTTGCAACTGCTGAGAAATGCTAAAACTGGCTTCAATTTTGTGACATAATTTTATTGGTTCTGCTAGTCTATACTACTGGATTGTATGCATTATTCATGCACATTTTAACCAAAATAGCATTAAAAGAAAAATCTAGCCAGAAAGGCTTTCTTAAGAAATTGATCTCAACAAAGTTTCTAAAAATGAAAATGGCCAGTAAGAAAAACAATCTATTTTGAAGTTATAATATTGAAAAGGCAGATATTTTCTTGAAGCTGTTATCTCAGATGAGTACTCAAGAGTAACAGCCACAAAGATATTTAACTGGTAATAAATATTTCAAAAATAATTCCTTCAAAGATTATCAGATTCATAAACTGAGGCACCTTTAGTTGTCTCCCCTTTAGCTAGTTTTCATTTCCCACTTTCTGTGAGCAGGTCTGATAGCTCCAACTTGATTGTAAGTTCCTTGTGAACAAACATTATCTTTAATTCTCTCATCCCTGCTCACTCCTTTGTAACCATTGCTCTTCTACATGACATCTAAAGTGATATACGGTATGCATATGGCATGTATCAATATTACTGATTCTCCTATGCTCTTTATTAAATTCCAATATATTTTCAGGCAGGACCGAGACAGCAATGACATTTTTCAACAATCTGCATTCAATGAACATTTAGAGAGTAACTATAATTCTAGGCTAAGTACTTCAGGGATATAAATACGTATGGCCCCTACCATCATAAAAAGCACAAGATAATGAACAGGTTATGTATAAGGGAAGTGCAAAGTAAGGGAAGTGCAAAGTAAGGGAACACAAAAGAAATTATGGATTTTGCAGGGGGAATCAGGAAAGAGAACCCAAGAGAGGAGATAGTTTAGAGACATTTGAGAGCTTTGGAAGGGGAAAGAGTGTAGCATATAATAAAGGTGAAACTGAGATGGTAGAAATGTGGCAGGAATACATAGAAGGAACCTCTTTCTTCTTCCCAGAAGTGGGTCTTCTATGTATGCCTACACTTTATTTGCTGACAGAGTGAAATTTTTTCCATAGAACTAGTTTCTCATTAACCTTTTTGTTTCGTACACATGAATGTTTAGAGCTTTAGACCTTTTCTCAGGACGTGTGCACTTGTAGTAATATCAGAAATTTCATTCAACATAACCATGTCATTACTTAAGCACAGACACACACAGTGAGGACAAAATGTGAGGCTTAATTAGATTTAGCTCCTTTTAAATCATTTTACAGAATGAAATTCAACCATATTGTAAGCAAGAAGTGTTTGCTTTAGAAAATTTTATGAAATCTTTGTCACTGAGCATAGTGGAAAAATAATTTTCTTAGTTTTTTTTAAAAAAGAATTTAAAAATCATCAAGAGAACTCATGGGGATGGAAAAATTATACTACACTGCATACTTGCATCAAGGTTTGTCTCACCCACTGTATTAGTAGATTTCCATTGACCCTGCTTATCTGAAAAAACTTAAAGAATATGATAAAGGGAAACAGGAAATCACATGGACTTTATCTGTAAACAAATAAAGTTATTCTTCTATTTTAAATGAAGTAACACAAGTTGTAAGCAACTTTTAAAGTTTTAGCATTTGGTGAATCCTTTTTCACATCATTTAAATATTAAGATTGGCTTGATTTAATCTGTTATTCTGATTCAGCCATTAAAAATAAGCTTTAAATAAAATGTAGGTTTTTATACTTTTCTGTTCTCTTTAACTGTGTATCGAAATGCCCACCGTCCCTATTGCACCTGAGACCCGGAGGAAGCCAGTGTGGCAGGCATGCAAAGTGAAGGGGACAGGGGACAAGATCGGTCTGAAGAGACAGGCAGGGTCTGGATCATGCCAAGAGCCTTGAAGGCCCGGTTAAGGAGTCTGAATTTTATTCCTAGTGCAATGAGAAGCCACTGAAGAATTCTAGGTAGGGAACTGTGATGATGTGATTGTCTACAAAGTGTCATGGTAGATGGTATGTACAGACTGAACTTCAGGAGGGCAGGGCTGGAGGCACAGCAGTCAGTTAAAAGGCGGGACCACAGCAGGTGCAGCACAGGTGATAGTAAGGAGAGCTAACATTTGTCAGCCTCTCAGTGTGCCAGACCCTGTTTTAAGTAAAAGTACATATGAATTTATTCCTCACAATAATCTTTTGGCTCATGTGCAGATAAGAAATGAGGCATGGAAAAGGAAAGTAATGATCCACAGGGTATAGAAATTGGTAAAGACATAATTTACCAAAAGCCTTCTAGCCCCAGCATCTACCTTTCAGCACTATGCTACAGTAGTAGAACGTAGATGGATTCAAGGTCTACGAGAAGGTAAAATGGATAATGCTTTCTCTGGGTTTCATTGCTGTGGCACAAGAATGTCACAAATCACTCCCAGGTTTCTGGCTTCAGGAGATGAAAGGTACCACTTACCAAAATGAGGCAAATCCTAGTAGGAAGAGGATCTGGAAGATCAAGAATTCATTTTTTATTTATTCAACTGATGGTTAAGATAAATCTCAAACAAGAAATGAAAGGTGAAGAGATAAATATGGGACTTGTGGTGGTCAGAAACGAGCCCCAAACATGTCCATGGCCTAATGTCTGGAACCTGTGGACAAGTTACCTTACATAATAAAAGGCCTCTGCAGACATGACTGAGCTGGGAAGTTATCCTGGAGTATCTGGGTGGGCAAATTGTAATCCCTAGGGTCCTTAAAAAGGGAGGGAAGAAGAAGGTCAGAGTCAGAGAGAGAGTGGAAGGTATCACACTGCTGGCTTTGAAGGTGGAGGAGGTGGCCTCAAGCCAAGGAATGCAAGTGTCCCTAGATGTTAGAAAGAGGCAAGGAAAAAAGATCCTCTCCTAGACCTTCTAAAAGAACCGAAGTCCAACCAACACCTTAACTTTAGGACGTCTGACCTCCATCCAGGACTATATGAGAATAAACCTGAATATTGTTTAAGTCACTATGTTTAAGATAATTTGTTATAGCAGCAATCGAAAAGTATTATAGCAATTTTAAGTTAAGTATTTTAAATGATGTGGTATTGACAGTATAGGTGGAAGAAACAATAACTAAACAAAAGTTCTGGAGTAGGAACAAGGAGATGGGTTCCTAAACAAATGAAGAAGGGATGGCTTTAATTAAGGGTGGTACATTTCTTCTTTTGTAACAGAAGGGTAGAAGGAAGTGGGAATGAAGGTTGATGTGTACAGATTGTAGCAAAAAGATGAAGTCATTCCCAAATGATGGCTTTTAGGATCTCAATGAATTATGTGGCTAAGTCATCAGCAGGTTAAGACCTGGACCCAGAGCATCTGACTCTTTAATATTAATGGAGGTCTAAAATGTACCACATGAGTCCCACGATTTGTGGTAGGAAATAGCAGAAGTGGCTACAGAGAAGCTACTAGGTTCAGGCAAATGTAACAAAACTCAGGTGGGACATCAGGGCTGGCAGGTGTGGATACATGGCACCTGTTCCTTTCCTTCTTCCCCTATGGCCACAATAGAACATGCTGATTCAGCTAGGCACTTGGACTCAGCCTCAGAATGCTTCTCAACACAGCAATCCACAAAGCAGCAGGCAGTGCAAACCAAACTGAACTGACACTTGAAATAAAATGTATTTGCCCATCTTGACTTACAGAATACAGTTCTTTCTATCTCCTCTTCCCAGAGGAGACAATTGTGACGATGACTGTTGAAATGTGACTAAGAAACAGTAACTGCTAAATGTCTATAAAGAAGAGAATGATTAAGAACACTGCTAAATTGTATCATGGACTTTTATGCAACCTTTAGAAAGAATGAGCTACAGTTGTAGCACTGATGGGAAAATTTTCCAAGATATGCTGTTTATTACATGAAAAAGCTGATCCAGAACAATTATGCAGCTCATTCCATTCAAGATTTTCTTAAAAACTGTTATGTACACATGCACATATATGTGTGAATGCTTTAAAAAGGTCTGGAAAAGAACATGTCAGACTATTAATAAGGAAGGGTGCATAATTAGGATACAGGATGAAGGAGAAATTTCACTTAGTACGTACTTTTATACTAAATTGTTTATAAGAACTGTAAGTTAGTTTTTTTTTAATGAAAACTTTAAAAAACTTTTTTTCCCTCTCTTTAAAGGACATAAAAGATGAACAGATGAAGTGTCCAGGCTCTTTTATATTCATACTTGTTTTCAGTTAATGTTATAAACCCCCTAGCAACTTTCCTTGTTGGATGCTCCTAACAAAAAAGAGGAGATAACACTATTGGACTTGGCACAGGGTAGATATCATTAAATGTCATTCACCCTCTCCTCTCACCTCCCCCAATCATGTTACCTACTTCCTTTACCCTATCACTTATTCCACAGCTTTCAAATCCTAGCTTTACTTTTTCTTCACAACATGAGTCATGCATTTCACAAATACCATATCTAACTGACAGTATCAGCATCATCATCATGTTTTCTCTAATTATGCCCAAACCTAACTATTAAAAATTATTTTCCTCCTTTTTGATTAGATCACACTTATTAAATCTAATAATAATGTTCCTATTAGCTGTTTATCTTATATAATGAATCTCCTCCATAAGTCTACCAATAAAATTGTCCTTGTCCTACATTATCACATCATTTTCTTTAACTTCCTTAATCTAATCTTTAGTTCTCATTTCTGTTACCTGTCATTGTGTTTCCTTAATTTCCTACTATGAATTTCATCCTTTAACTCCTCATCCACTAAGGTCTCCTGCTTCCTTGGTCAAGTTTCATGAGACCCAGTAATTAATTACATGTCTATCTATAATATGAGTACATAATTATTTCCTCATATTAAAGTATCAGTTGTTCTCAGTCTCAATGATCTCCAACCACTCCTCTGCCTAAACCTACCCAAAACATTTAAAAGTAAATTCCTAAAAGGTCAAAACTACTTAGCAGTACCTCCTATTAAAAGTCATTCTTGACTCTCCACATACATCTCCTAATTTACGAATTTAGTTAATCTTGACTCAATCTGTTGAAATAAAGATTACAATTATCCCTATTTTAAGTATGTATAAACTGAGAATCAGAGAGGTTGGGGAACTTGAGGAAGGTCACACAGCTGATTATAGTCAGAGGCAGTATTCTAGTACGCTTCACTGTGCTTTGGCATGTACTTCTGGGTCAAAGTTAAGCACTTCCTCTTCTCTGCTCCAGTTAGTTATCCCATGGCCACACCTCTGCTTTAGAACCTAGCACATTGTACTGTTACTCTTCCTGCACTATATCCAGAGTACTTTTTGGGGACAGAAACTGTTCATCTCTCTATCCTAAAGACTTACTAGCACCTAGAACTAGGAGGTAGTTAATGGTCACTGAAGAAAGAAACAAATTCACAATTTTAATAGCACTCTATCCCCAAGTATAGGATATGCCATCAATATAGGCAAACTCGGTAAATGACTTGCATTCCAGACTTTCTGGTTCTTGTCTTAACACACACACACGTAGTGTGGGTAGCTGTAGTTACATATTTCTATCGTTCACTGCAGGACACTCCAGGTGACATCTAAGATAACATTTAGGTGCTGGACTTTAAATCACCAACAACACAGAGAGCTGGATTCTAGAGTTACCTGACAGCGCATCATAGAACTCGTCCTCACTGAGGATACTGAGAGGTGGGGAGCCTTTCACCAAAGACTGCTCTAACTCATGATGTTCTGTGGCTAACGTCTCCAGTGCTTCTGACAAGATTTTGTTTTTTTCTTGCTCCTGTTCCAACTTAAAATTCCTCACCTGGAAGAAAACAGATAAACAAAAAAGACTTCAGAGTGACAGCACAGACTCACTCAGAAGAATTGGAAAAGTGTTTACTTTTGATCTAGTTCAACTGCAACATCAGAAATTAAAACAGTCATGTACCGATGAATGAGCAAAATTACTAAGATAATTCTGTTCTTCCATGGGCCCTTTTCTCACAACATCTCCAGCTAATGAACACAGATTAAGAACTAGCAAACAAACTCAGCTCAAATGATCAGGATCCCAGTATAAGAACATTAGTCAACTCAGAAATAATGTAAAATTTTAAGTTAGTTTACTGTTTGAGAGGAGAAAGGGAGCAAAGGAGAAAGAAAAGGAGGGCCCAGAGCAGTCTCCATGGTTGTACATTGTTAGTTGTGACACGGTTTCATTCCACACAGATGGATGTGGGGCTGCACACAGAATGGGAATCGAACTGGGGGCCTCCGATGTGAGAAGTAAGGACCTCTGATGCTGAGCCATCCTGGAGGTTATCAGTTATGCTGCAGTTCAGCATGTGGGTCTGCACGGGCTAGGGCTGGGAATCAAACCCCGAACCTCCCAATTTTTTTTTTTAATCAGAAAAGTCTCTCTCTCACCATTAGTCATGAGTTTAAGTCAGTTTAGCTTTTTGAATAAAATAATTAAAACCATCAGTAAGTTTTTGAACAAAGAATTGGACCATCCTAAATATTAAAATGTGCACCAATCAAAGCATAAAATATAATCCAGTTTACTTCCAAAATAGCTAGCATACCAAATGAAGGGAAGTAAATGACCAGGAAATAATATTTATTTTTTTGACATTTTAATTTTAAATACCATATTCTGGTTTTTATTCCATAATTTATGGTGAATTTAGTATACTAAAATAATAAAAGGCAGATTATAAAAAAAGCAAAGACTGATTTTTCATCCCTTGAAGATAAAAATTGTTCCTCCTATCTGATTCAGAAGCATCTGAACCTTCGCATATAACTAAACCTTCTAAAATTTAAGTAGCCTAACCCTCACAGAAAATGGCAGGTACTGGATTTGGTATGAACAGGTCTGCTTATTTCTGTGTCAGAACTCTGGAACTCACAAGTGTCCCATAATCCCCCTCAATGTCCAGAGTCCCTGTGGCACTTCGTGCAGGAGCCAGAGAAGCTGGGATCTACCATTACCCCCGGTGTAATCTCAGAAGTCTCAGGTTCCTGTTTCCTCACGGATAAAACAAGACCCGACTACAGTCTGATAATCCAATTACTTGTCTTCAACTCAGTGGTCTTCAAACAGTTTTGTAACTTTAGCAGCAGAACCTACTTCTCACATAAAATCCCCCCCACACAAAGCAGATGCTTTAGAAAGCAGAAGCGCACTGGGAGGCATGAGTGCAGCTCAAGGGCCCTGTGCCCCTCCCTGAGGGCCCCTCAAGGCCCAAAGCCGGGGCTGTTCTAACAGTTTGAAAAGCACTAGAAGGGGTGACCTCCGAAACCTCCTCCAGGGGAGAAGTTCAGGCTCTGGGTCTTGGGAGCTGCACCTCTCTCTCATTGGCTCTCTGAATGGCTTGCTCTCTCTGCCCAATCTCACCCTTTCACCCCAACATTCCCTCTCACAGCCTCCTCCCCTTGGTCCACAAGAATGCAGGAGCTCCAGAGTCTTCCGTGGCCCAGAGTTCTGGAGAGCCATACATTAGGTGCAACCCTCTCAGAGTCCTAGATTGAATGTAAAACAGCACTTTATCAAAATGCTAAATTCATAACAGAAATCGGTTAAGTAATGATCTTGGGAACAGTTCCAGTCCTCAGGCACCATAGTGTTTATCATTGTAGCAATGAGATTATTATTATTAATTAGAGAAAAATAGCAATAAAGGGGAATAATAATGAGCAGAGAAGACATACAAAACTTGAAAAACCAGAGTACTTTAAGTAACTAAATGTTTACAATTATAATTTTAAGGAATTGCAAAATACTTGCTAATATTCCTATAACCTAAAGTTTATCTCCAGAGTAAAAAGTACCTTAATTATGGTTAAACAAAAAAGCAAAAAAAAAAAAAAAAAAAAAGAGCTTTCTTCATTTGATGAGTCAGACAATTCATTTATCTACAAACAAAAACTACAACAATGAGCGCCAGGCCCCAAATGACCCTTTCTTCTAAAGGAAAAGCTCTATCAGCACTGTTACATTTGAAGATTCCAAAAATACCACTACAGGAAGATCCAAATTACCCCTGCCCACCTGCTCCCTTTAGCTTTATCTCTTTAGCTTTTCGAATATCAAAACGCAAATGTGCTGTTGAGACTATAGCTTTTAATGTAAGAAATCAACTAAATTATTCCTTCCAGTTAACACACACATAAGTTTTAACACCTAATTCCATGTAGGCGATTTCAGGAAAGTGGCAAAATAAATGATCAAGGTAAATATATCACTTCCCCTCAACAAAGTCTCTTTTCAAAATCCAGTTTATCCTTTGTCCATCTGGAATAAGCACCTTTGCCACCTCAGCACCTGTCCTCCCTAGTTCTCAGAGAAGCACTGTGACAGGAGGAGGAGCTCTAACCATGTTCAAGTTCATACCTAGTTTTTATCTGCCACTTGATGGGAGTATACGAAATGTCATTTCTCCCATCACATACAATGATGTCACTGACAGCAGGTATATATACCACAGAAAAGGCACTAGTAAAGGCATTTTACTGCCTTAGAGAAGCAGCTAACAACATACTTAACTGCCACTGATAACTTTTAGTAAATTAGAAAGACCACTGGAACAATGTAATTCCAAATCCTTTATGATCTCAGTATTTCAGAAACACCTAAGGGGATATTCTGCATTCAAAAATTAGTAGGAAACTCCTGATAAAGTTATGCAGAGTGCAAGTTCATAAAGTCTTCATTTTGCTTTTTAAATTGCTCCAAATTCTTATTTGCTAGCTTAGAAATGACACTGTAACAGAAACAGTACTTTTTACGCAGTATCTCTTGGCAGTTCTGGGCACAGTATTTCACTTAACTGATATATACATAATGATGATGGTTCTTAAGTCCTCAAGTTATAATAATTACCCTAGCTATTAAAGGAATAAAGAACTTCTTTCACAAAATTACTGTGGCCCAATGTATGTGTTTATAATTACATTAGGATGTTTCTATAGTACCAGTGACATTTTATTTTTCAAATTCATATTTATAATTTACACCCTTAGCCCTATGACTTGCCCACAGCAAAAATGAACATGTAACCAAGTAAACATAAATGTCAAACTCTGTATTAGAAAAAATTTAAGGGCTGAACCACCACACACTTAATATAGTACGAACAATATTCCATGTCTGTAGCCCCTTATGACTAATGCAAATACAAGCCTTGCCAGTCATATTTTCAAACCCCTTCATCAGAAAAATCTCTCATCTTACTCCATTTCATGCTGGCAGGTGAAATTCACAATGAGTATTTCCAAAATGTCCTTTGCCCTGACAGTGAATGGATGCCAGGAAAAGAATCCAGAGTTACAAGTGCTAGCCAGCATATATACATTTTATCTACTTTCGAATTCTCTAAAGTACCCTGTTATTTACCTACATTTCACAGAGGTTAGATCAGGCAAAGATAATAATTAAATCTGGCAAAGACAGGTCACTAACTGGAGAGTAAGCGATTAGCATTCACAGAACACTGTGTGCAACTATGCAGATAAGAGGACAGTGAAATCTGGTGAAGCTTTTCAACTGGCCCCACTGACCAGTTCAATAGCATCAGCCTAACTCATTTCTTGTTCTTGAGTGTACGGTTACAACAAAGAATGCACTAGCTTAAGACAGAAATGCTAGATCTTGAATTTAAAAAAATATTAAATTTTATCTGTCAAGTAAAGAATGGCACTGACACTTATTTCTGTGATTATAGGACCAACAACAGAGTGTGTAAGATGACTCTGCTATTGTCACATTGCTATTAAAAATCATGGGTCTTGTCGCTTATAGTTGGTAAGGGTTCTTCTGCTCATAGAAGCCAACAGACATAGTTTCGGTGACGAAGGCGAGGGAGCTCTTTTGTGAATGCCCCATGCCCGGTTCCCACTCTGCACTGCCCCATGTTCACCAATGGAATGAAATTATGTCAAAAACTAATGACATACCACTATGGAGACTGCTCTGGGCCCTCTCTCTTCTCTCTGTCTCTCTCTCTGTCAAAAACAATAAAATAAATCTTTAAAGATTGAATGAATGAATGAATGAATGAATGAATGAATGAATGAATAAGGGGGATGCTGAGATAGCTCAGCAGGTTGAGTGCTTGCCTTGCAACTTCAAGGTTCAGGGATCAAATCCCAGCCCCCGCCCATGTAGACCCCATGTGTTCAACTGCCTGCAGCCCAACTGTAACCTCCATCCCTCCCACACAAGTGTCCTGGTTTGGTTCCTGCCCCACATTCACCTGTGTGGAGTAAAACTATGTCACAACTAATGCTGCACAACTATGGAGACTGTTCTGGACCCTCCCCCTTTCTCACACTCTCTCTCTCCTTCTCTCAAACAATAATTAAAAAAAATAAATATGCCTTCGTGACCTCTGATAGGAGAAAATGGAGCTGAGGTAGGATATGGAAGGAAGTTGTGGGTGGAAGGATTGCAGAGCTTGCAGACCACTGTCAATACTCTAGCTTTAACTCTGAGTGAGATGGGAGTCACTGACGGGTTTAAGCAGAGGAGTAACATTATTTGATTTATATTTGAATATAATCTCTCTGGCTGATATGCTGAAGAAGAGACTTAGGGGGAAGTCATAAAGATCCCTTAAGAGGCTACTGCCAAACTCTAAATAGAGATGGGTAACAGCAATGGAGGTGTTCAACAGTCAGATTCTGGATATGTTTTGAAGGAAGGTCTAAATGATTTGCTGCCAATAATGCTATGAGATGTGAAAGAAAAGAATCAGATGATTCTACAATTTGGGCCTGAGCAACTAAAGACAGACTCATCCTTATCTAACACGGGGGAAGACTGTAGGAGAAACAGGGACAATCAGGAACTTTTGCATATGGTAAGTGTGAGATGCTATCAGACATCTGAGTGTAGATGTCAAGTAGGCAATCAGATATGAAATCAGGTGTTCAGGGAAGAGGTCAAGGCTGGAGATATAACCCTGGGAATCATTTGCAAATAGCTTATACTTTAAGTCATAAGACTAGACAGAATTACTAAAGGACAAAGTGAGAGAAATAGGAAGAAATCTAAGGACTGAGAGTTCCTTCTGATAAGAGAGATGATAAAGAAATCAGCAAAAACAAACAAACAAGGGAGGGGGGGCGGGGAGGGAGGCCAGAGGAAAAGAGGGAGAAGGAGGGAGGGAGGGAGAGAGAGAGGAAGAGAGAGAAAGAGAGAGAGAGAACACAAAGACAGAAGGAGAATCAGGAGTGGAAGCCTAAAGGAAGTATTTCAAGGAGGAAAAAGTGATTAACTACGTCAAACACTAATGACAGATCAAATCATGAGAACTAAGAAAAGACCTCTGGATTTGGTAATGAGGTGGTCAGTGGGGAACATGACAAGTGCAGTTTCGTTGGGAGTGTTGAGAGGATGTTAAAGGCAAATCGATTGAGGTGGGTCAAGAAAAGGAGAGGAGGACAGAGTGAGTATAGGAGTAGCCCATTCTTAAGAAGTTTTGTTAGGAAGGGAAGGATAAAATTGGGGCAACTGCTGGAAGGGGGTGTGGGCTCAGTAAGGCTTTATTATGGAAGACAACCTAGCATGTTCCTACACTGATGGGAGTCAATAGAGAGGGGAAAATTAATGATGTAGGAGTGAGAAGAGAGCATTGCTGAAATGATCTTGAGTTTGCAAAAAGGATGGAATCTAATATACAAATATACAGAGTTGGCCTTTGCTAAGAGCATGGAAAGCGCATCCTTAATTGAAGGAGAAAAGGCAGTGTACATGTGCACAGATTCACATAGACAGGTATGATGTAACTAAATTTTCTTCTTAATTGTTTCCTTTGTCTCAGTGCATGATAGAGAGAACAGAAAACAAACAAGTCATCAACCTACAGGTCCCAGTATTTAATGTAGGAAGAAGCCTTTAGCCTCAACATTACACACAACATAAAGAAGTTCACCTTAGGATTTAAAAATGAGATCATTTCCACAGACCCAACGCCTCACTCGTGCTAACCTAGTCAACCCAAAACAGGACATCTGGTCAAGCATTTTCCCATTGCTTACAGTTGATTATGACTGGCTCCTGGCACCATTAAAAAAAAGCCCCTTTCTTACTAGCATTGTCATCTTCCTCAATCTGGCTCAAGCTGAAATAAAGGAAATCTCAGTGGGAAATCCCTCTGTGCCTCCTTGCCCTTAGGCCCCACCTTGGGAAAGGTGATGAGGGCTCAAATCTGACTGCTGACTTATTGACATGCCCTAAGTAAAAGGACTGAAAGGGAATTGTTAAACTAAAGTTTCTGCTAATAATCTGTTAAATACTTCCAAATTCATTAATATCTTCAGACACTTAAATCAAGGAGGAATTTGGGGGATAACTACTGTAGCTACTCCTGTATCTTTTACAGAGCCCAATGCATAGGAACTTAAATATCTGGAAAATAAATGGGAGGGGAGAGTTAAAAACAAGGTGAAAATGATACTTGGAAGAATCAATATAAACCCAGAATATCTGATGCTTATTTTTGTCAAAGTGATTTAAAAATAACCTCCCAATAAAATAAAATCAATTGGAGACTAGTACTAAACACAAATAATACAATAAATTTAGATTCTACATTTCTTTAAAAAAGAAGATAAATATATCTTTTGAACCAAAAGTACTGTTCACTTCCAGTTATGTTACCAACATTAAATTTAAAACATATTTACTCCACTACCTTGTTTCATGGTTCTGCCATTTAAAATAATTTGATATGAATAAAATATCATGATAATTTTCTTTCAATTGCAAAGCTGAGTCACTTCACATGGATTGTAACACTCATATAAGGAAAAACTACAATAAATTAAAATTTCCATAACTACATTTTACATTCCAGAAGTAGTACTTAATACTCCTAAAAGCACTATTATTTTAATGTATAATTTGAATATAATATTTTAGATTATAGTACAATGTATCAAAAGTTTCAAAAGATTTTTATGCATCACCATGCAAATTATAGAACAGAATGTTTAACTGCCATGTAATGTATATATTAAACACATTGCAAACAAATTTCAATGTAATGTAATAAATCAACTTTGGCTATATAAAAATGGTAAAATTCTAAATTAATCTATTAAGATGCTGAAATGAAACATTGCTTCTCGGCCTTTTGGCTAAGATCAAGTGTAAGATGCTGAAATTCTTAAAAGCCTAATTTTAATCATATCTTGTCAACTCTCTATTAAATATTTGCTCACAATTGTATTTCCTACTGCCGGGGATGATAGCTGTAACATGCTCAAAAGGTAAGTAAGTATTGAAACAATATTTTTTAATAAATAAATATCAAGGTGTATAGTAACAGGAGAAATAGAGTAGGGATGGAAACAAGGCAGAATAAAATGTTTTGATAAGATATCTTTAACTAGTATTAATAAGTGTTTCAAAATTTACCAAGAAAGTAATCATTTAAGTGTAGGGCCCTGAGAAAAAATGTCTCTAAAAACCTCACTATTCTTAACCTCAGGATGAGTATATCTAGCAAAAAACAAGGTGTTAAATTCTTAAGCATTTGTATAAACAATGGTTCTGTGTACACAGGGCTATTCCTATATTTACTACTAATAAAATATTATGTATGCATAGCATTTCTAAAGTTTAAAAGGCATTTTTATATTCTGTTAGTTCAATAAATCTCCCTAACAACCCTATGAGGAAATGTACATATATATGTGTATATGAGGGATGTCTGGAAAAATCCACCCATAAATGCCTCTATTTTTCATATTATACGGCTGCATACTTTCCAGACAGACCTTGTAAATTGAAGACTGTAAAATTAAGTTATTTGCTGAAGGTTAGCAGAGGAATAAGAACTGAAATCGAAATCTTTTGACTCCAAATCCCATAAGCTTTCCAACCCATGGTGTTGCCAATAACTATATGGTCCAATAACAGTGGCTGAAAATAAATGATCTTGAGTTTTAGAAGCAGAGGGTCTCAGTGTGTGTAGGGGGTGGATGGGCTACTGATTACTAGACTGGTGGACCAGGCAAATGTGGAGGGGAAGCAGAATTACCAGGGACTATAATAAAGCATTTGTTAAAACCATCCCCTGGGCCCCAGTGAAGAATTACATTTCTATAAAATGGCAAATTCATTAGGAAGATTAGGAACCTGGCTAAATCCATGCCTTCCAGAAGGGCAGTCTCTCATTCCAAGAATTAGTAGATCTATCCCGTCCAAAACCTGGCTAAGCCAAGTAGATATACTCCTTCTCTATCACGAAGAGTATATCTGCATTAACTACAGCAAGGGTCCCCAACCCCCGGGTCGTGGATCAGTACTGGTCCAAGGCCTGTTAGGAACCAGGCTGCACAGCAGGAGGTGAGTGGTGGGCAAGTGAAGCTTCATCTATATTTACAGTCGCTTCCCACTGCTCGCATTACCACCTGAGCTCTGCCTCCTAACAGATCAGCAGCAGCATTAGTGTCTCACAGGAGTGTGAACCCTGTTGTTAATTGCACATGTGAGGGATCTAAGTTGCACGCTCCTTATGAGAATCTAATGCCTGATGATCTGAGGTGGATCTGAGGCAGTGATTAACATTAGCAGAGAGGTTTGAATCCCCAGAGACCATAATAAATCAATTGCTTGCAGACTCGTATCAAAACCCTATCAGAAAGTAGCAAGTGACAATTAAGATGCATCTGGTGGCAAGCTTTATAGTGGCAAGTGAGTTGATATACTTTAATTGTACAGCTGCACCTGGTGGCAGGCTTTAGGTCAGAATCTGACACTTAATCTGCACATGGCCAGCCCACTATTTTATTTACCACTTCTATCTGCACCTCTTTTCTCACACTGCGCAATTCATCTTAGTCAGTTTTGGTAACAAGCTAACCCTAGGCAAAACCAGTAAAAAAAAACAAATGTCATTGAAAGCTTCTTTGAAAAGAGGGAAAGAACCAATGATGAGACAGCAGAAGACTCTAAGACTGCCAACAAAAGAAAGCTGCGTTTAAAAGAAAATACCACGAGTCCTACTTAAATTATGGATTCATTGCAAAAGATGATTCACATTATCTAAGCCCACTCTGTATATTATGAGGCAACCGGCTATCCAATGAAGCCATGAAACCTTCAAAACTGCTTTGCCACGTGGAGACCAAGCACCCTTCATTAAAAGACAAGCCTTCGGAGTTTTTCAAAAGAAAAAAATGTGAACATAAAGAACAGAAGAGATTATTGAAGGCCACCACTTCATCAAATGTGTCGGCATAGAGGGCATCATTCTTAGCTGCTAACTGCAGTGCTAAAGCCAAGAAGCCCTTTACCATTGGTGAAGAGTTGATCCTGCCTGTTGCTAAGAACATTTGTCATAAACTTTTAGGAGAGGCTGCAGTTCAAAATGACAAGTGAACATTGGGATTTTTGACATGTTTCAAACACAGAGATACTGAAAGAGATGGAGCCAGGGCCTACTTTCTCCCAGCTGGTACATGAACACCTATCTCAACTTTCAAAAGAGTTTGAGCATTACTTCCCAACCACAAAAGACCCTAAAAGTGGGAGGGAATGAATCCGTGATCCATTTATGAATAAGGCAGGTGAACTGACTTTGTGCTAAAAAAGGATCAATTGCTTGAGATTGCAAATGACAATGGCCCTGAAAGTATGTTTGAGACAACTTCAAATCTCCATATGTTCTGGATTAAAGCAAGGGGTAACATCCTAGGATTGCCACAAAAGCACTGAAAAGCCTGCTTCCATTCCTAATACGCATGCTATCTTTGTTAAACAGGGTTTTCTGCAGTGACAGCAACCAATACCAGATTGCAGAGTAGATTCAACACAATTCAGGTGTCACTGTCTCCCATCACCCCCAGGTGGGATCATCTAGTTGCAGGAAAATAAGCTCAGGGCTACCATTGATTCTACACTATGGTGAATTGTATAATTATTTCATTATCTATTACAATGTAATAATAAAAATAAAGTACACAATAAATTTAATATGCTTAAATCATTCTGAAGCCATCCCCTCCTCCACCCTGGTCCATAGAAAAATCGACTTCCAAGAAACTGGTCCCTGGTGCCAAAACGGTTGGGGACCTCTGAGCTACAGAATCTGTTTGGTGTTGCTTTTTTATTTTTCAAATTAGACGGCCCAGTTCTGACCTAGACCTACTGAGTCAGGACTTGCAAGAGTGAAGTAGGTCTGTGTATTGTGACAGAGATTGCTAAATTCTCACACTATCTATTCTCCTCTCCTGCCTTAGTAAGAACCCCAATTTGTTAGATGGCTACACTGCCCTCTGGCTGAGATTACTTCTCAGTCTCTGGCAGCTGGGGCCATACGGCTAACCAAGTTCTGCCCAAGAGGAATGGAAGTGTTGTGAGACTTTCACCAGATCCCCTTAAAGGGAAGGACAAACTCCTATTTTTGTCCCTTCCTCCTGAGTAGAATTTTGTATTTGGAATAGCCTGCAATATCTGAAACTGCTATACCAGGCCCAGACTGCCCACCTACCTTCTGTCTTCTTTAGGAAGGAAAAAAAAATATCTCTAACTCATTTAAGCTAATGAATTTGGTTTGGAGTTGTTTGTTCAATGCTAATATTAACACTAATACATGTAATATTTTTTTGAAGCACTGCACATTATACTGATATTGCTCCTGGATAAGAATTCGTGATTTAGAAGAATTTCAGTTTAGTTAAAAAATATTTACTAAACGCCTACTACTATTTCAAATAAGTGCTAGAGATACAAAGTAGGCTAGGAGAGTGGTTACTAATTTGAAAAGATTATAGTCTAGTAGGAGAGAAAGACACTTCAACATTCCTACCCAACTCATCTATTACAAGTGCAAACCCAGCATTCCTTCCTTATCTAAAGCTTTTCAAAGGTCCTTGATTGCCTTTAGTTAGTCTCAAAGCAGGCTGCACACGAGATATGAAAACAGCTGAAAGTCTTCATATTTATTTTTCTCAAAAATATTAAACAAAATTATACATACAGATTTGACAATGGTGCCTTCACTTGGTCCACATATCACCTGGTCAAAGGTCTAGTGCAGTATGCACAGTAACTTCAGGGAAAAATGGAAACACCATTCAGCGACTGACAGAAGCCCCTACTTGCAGGGTACTGTAGTGTACTGCAGTTTACGAGAGTTTGGTTACAAAGATTTACAGACAATAATATTTAGTTTCAGTTAACTAACAAAATACACTCCTATCATAAAGACCAATGCAAAAAACTTCAGACTGGATAATAATAATGATGCAAGGTGAACAAACAGAAAATGGCAAAGGATTCTACTGCCAGTATGAGTTCTCTGCTAGCTATCCTGGTAAAAAACAGATCATATGCAATTAGATGACAATATGCCAGTTCTTCAGAAGACCATATGAAATATTAATGTATGTATATAATGCACGCCACCCTTTATTAGTTACTACTCTGTCTTGAGAGAAAAGCTAATGAGTGTTGGCTCAACATTTAAAGCCTCCAGAGAGTAGTAATAAGCCTCCCCCAAAATTTTTTAAGTGATTTTTAAAGCCACGTGACATTGAAGCCAGAACTTTACCTTTAAATTTCTTCACTAAATCTAATAAAATGTTTATAAAAGAAACCCTTTTAAGGTTTTTTAATAGAAAAGACAAAAATGCTACAAATCACTTGGGGATCAACTTATTTTCAAACTACAAGAAAGTCTGAAACAGAAAACAGTTCACTGAAAAACTAAGATATATGCCTTTGTCAGAAAATATTGCTGCAAGATACAAAAACAAAACTGCTAAAGATATGAAAAAGAATTTAGTGTATTTATACCACATGAAAAATTACAGGTGCTTTGAATATATCTTGGCTAAAACATGTTTGAACAGTGAACTACAAGAACTAGTGTTCTAACAAAACTTTAAGGGGAAAACGTACCAAAAAAATAAACAAATTCTCAGTAATATGTAACTAATTTACAATGTTTTATGGAAAACTATGTGCATGTGAATAACTGTAATACACTGAAGAAGTAGTTACTTTGATCAAAATTTTAAAGAGATTCTGATAAATGTGATATCGAAATGTGATTAGAAAAATATAAGGAAGGAAAATTACAGGCCAATCTTAATCAACAATATAGATAAAAATTATAAACAAAGTATCAGCACATTGAATTATGCATAAAAAGAAAATACATAACAATTAAAGTAGGTATTTATTTCAGGAATGTAAGGTAAAAATCTGTTAATACAATCCTATATAATTACATTAACAGATTCTAACTAATGTAGAAACATTATAAGTTCAATAAAATATACATAGTTATTGGTAAAAATAAACCAATTAAAAAAGTTATAAAAAATTATGATTGTGTGTAAAGCGTGTGTGTATGTATGGATGTATTTAACATTAACAAACTGAAAAAGGTCTACAAAAAAAACACAAAAACTTAACAGCAAAATATCTTGCTCAATGCTAAAACATTAAAAGCATTCCTCTTAAAACAAGGAATGAAATAATGTTGTCGTAAGTTCTTTTCAACACTGTATCATGTGAAGCCCTAGTGATAGGCATGGTCAAGGAAACTACCCATAGAAGAACTGAGAATAAAGAAACAAAATGTTGATTCGAAAAGAAATAACTGAATAGAAATGTCAAAATAATCTAGATTTAGATTTAATAAGCAAGTTTAGTGACATTGCTGCATGTAAAATCTATACACAAAAGTCAACATCAACCTCAAAGCAAAAATGTCACCCTTTCCCCACTGAATTGCCTTGTCATCTTAGCAAGACTCCATTGACCTATCTATAGATGTGGGCTTATTGCTGGATTCTAATCTGTTCCACTGATCTATGTGTCTATTCTTTCATCATTATTAGAGCTTCATAATAAGTGTTGAAATCAGGTAGTATTAACTCTTATAACTTTGTTCTTTCAAAATTGTTTTAGGTATTGTAGGTCCTTTGCATTTCTGTATGAATTTTAGAATCAGCTTGTCAATCCCCATAAACCAACAACAAACCCTGTTGCTAATTCTGCTTGGAATTATTTTTACTATATAGATCAATCTGGGGAGACCTGACATCTTACCAATATTGACTTTTCTGATATAAATAAAAATTATCTTTCCATTTATCTTGGTCCTTAGTTTCCCTCAACGTCATATAAAAAGAACAAAAGCAAAAACTAACTCTTAGTGGATCACAGATCCAAATGTAGGGCTAAAATTAGAACACTTCTGAAAGAAAACAGAAGAACATTTTAGTAAACATGGGTTTGGCACAGATTTCTTTAAAAGTTCACAAGAAGCAATAAATATAAAAGAAAACCATTAAATAGGCATCATCAAAATCAAAACTTTTGATGTTTAAAAAGATAATGTTTAAGAAAATAAAAGGAAAGCAAGACTTTGAGAGGAAATATATGCAAACCATATATCCAATAAAGGACCTATATCTAGACTATATAAAAATCTCTTATAACAGCAATAGAATAACAAACAACACATTTTAAAAATGAGCAAAGGACTTGAACAGACATTTCTCCAAGCATGTACAAATGGCCATCAATTATATGAAAAGATGCTCAAAATCTTTAGTCATTAGGGGAAGGCAAATCATTAGAACAAAATACTACTTTATACCCACTAGGATGGGTGTAATTTTTTTTAAAAGGAAAATAAGTACATATTGGCAAGGATGTGGAGCAAATGGAACCCTGTGCACTGCTGGTGGGACTTTAGTACAGATGCTGTGGAAAACAGTTTGGTAGTTCTTCAAAAAGCTCAACATGGAATTATCATATGATTTAAAAAATTCACTCTTAGGTATATACGCAACATTTTCAAACAAATTCTTGTAAAAAATTTTTCAAAGCATCACCATTCACAATAGCCAAAAGGTGGAACCCAAATATCCATAAACGCATGAATGGATAAATAAGATGCGCTGTATCCTTCTAATGGTATACTATTCTGCCATAAGAAGGAACAAAGTACTGCTACATGCCACAATGCACAGGAAGCTCGAAGACATTATGCTAAGGGAAAAGAAGCCAGATACTAAAGCTCACATAGTACATAACTCTGTTTATATAAAATGTCCTAAACATGCAAATCCATAGAAACAAAACAAATCAGTGGTTTTCAGGGGCTGAGGGCAGAGGCAGAAAACAGGGAGTGATTGCTCAATGGGTCTGGAAGTAGATGGAGGTGATGACTGCACAACACTGTGAATTACTAAATGCCACCAAATTATATGCTCAAAACAGTTAATTTTATGCTTTGTGAATTCTACCTCAAATTTTTATAAACTGAAAACAAACTCAAATAAAATACATAAACATGTATTTCCCATATGACCCAGCCATTCTACTTCTAGCTATCTACCTAAGAGAAATGAAAGATTATGTTCACATAAAGACTACTATACCAACATTCACAGCTTTATTTGTAATAGCCATAAACTGGAAACAAGCCAAACATCCATCAAAAGGTGAATATACTGTGGGACAGCCATAAAATGGAATGCTATTCAGCAATAAAAAGAAATGAAGTACTCATACATGCGAAACATGGATGAGTTAGAGAAGTCAAACCTCTTCCACCTTCCAAAAAAGTAAAAACCATATGATACCATTTGTGCAAAATTCCAGAAAATGTCTACTAAGCTCTAGTCACAGAAAGCTGGTCAATAGAGGCCTGTGTAAAGAGGTGAGTAGAAAAGTGGGAGGTGTTACAAAAGGCAGGAAGAAACTTTCAGAAGTAATAGAAGTATGCCTCATCTTGATTGTGGTGATGGTACACTAGTGTAAACATATGTTAAAACTCAGTAAATTGCAATTTAAATATGTGCAGTTTATTGTATGCCAATTATACCTCAATAAAGCTATAAAAATGATATTTGGCAATATTAGAGCGTAGTGAAAAGACTGGTCATACACTGACAATGGGAGTTAATTCATTTCTTAAGCAAACATTTTTTTATTAAACATGATTTTTTAAATTTTATTGTTTTTTGACAGAGACAGAGAGAGACAGAAGGGGGAGGACCCAGAGCAGTCTCTATTGTGTTTCTATCAGTTTTTTTGACATGGTTTTGTTCCACACAGGTGGGTAGGGGTGGCACATGGTGGGAACTGGGCTGGGGGCCTCCTGCATGGGAGGCACACCCCCTTGACCCAGGAACCAAACAAGTGGGGGAAGTGAGAACCGAACTGGGGGCCTCCTGCATGGGAAGCAGAACCTAGTTTAGCATACAGGTTCACATGGGCTGGGCTGGGACTGGGATTCGATTCTCGGTCCCCAGGGCTGCAAAACGAGTGCTTAACCTACTGAGTCATCCCAGCTTCCTCCGCAAACATTTTCAAAGAATATGTATGATAAAAAAATAGTCACGGGAAGCTGCGATGGCTCGGTGGGTTAAGAGCTCGCTTTGCAGTCCTGGAGACCGGGGATCAAATCCCGGCTCCAGCCCAGGTGGACCCATATGCTGAACTGGGTTGTGCCCCCAGTTCAGTTCTTGCCGGGGCCTATGCGGGAGGCTCCCGGCCCAGTTCCTGCCCTGAGCAGCCCCACACCCACCTGTGGAGTGAAACTATATGGAAAACTAATGTCAACTATGGAGACTGCTCTGGGCCCTCCCACTTCTCTGTCAAAAACACAATAAAAATAAATCTTAAAAAAAACCAAAAAACTAATAACAAATCACTCTGATACTACTAAAAACAATATAGAATATAAAACAGTAAAGTACACAATGCATTTGTGTTGTTTGCCAGCGTTAATAAACTAAGACACCAAAATCTTGCCAGTGGTTGCTGGGTTCTAGTTTTTATCTTCTCTATACTTTACAGAAAATAGCTTTCTGTATACTCTTGTATTTCTTCCATATCTCTCTCAGAATTTTATAGTTAGCAAAATCTCTTTAAATATGTCTACTTAGAAAATGATATTTGCATCATCAAATATTTGCACTACATTTGAAAAACTCTGTACTGCATCCAACACAAAACAATGTGTGCAAGGTACTCTCAAATAGTGTTTACCATGGTTCTCAGCCATCTAGTACAGGAACCCAATCTGAGATTCTGTTAAGCACACCCTGCCTCATCATGGCTGCAATGCTTCTACCTAAAAATAGTTTACTCTTATATAATCACCCACCACAGATTTATATATGTTATGTATCCTGAAAGTAAATTTCTTTTTTAGTGACATGCCACAATAAGAGGTAAGCAATCATTTTTAGAAGCAGACAAATTTATTCATTATCTAACCAAACCTTATTTTCAAAAGTTATTCAAGGGCTCTGTAGTTGATAATTCTGTGGATAAAAATAACTAGAAAAGGTTACATTTAGCAGAAGTAACATGCTCCCAGCTCTAATTTTTAAATGAACTTTTGAGATATTCATATACAATAAATGCAACCATTTTAGACATACAGTTCAACAAATTTTCAAATACATACCCCTATGTAACTAGCACCACTATAAAGATATATAAGAGAACATGTTCATTCCTCTCTTCCCCAAATACTCCTGTGTCCCTCTCTCCATTCTTCCTTCACCAGGCAACCACTGCTCTGATTTCTATAATCATGCATTAGGTTTGTCTGTTCTTAAAGGTCAAATAAATGTAATCATGTAAGATATACTCTTTTGTGTCTGGCCTCTTTCAGTATGTTTTTCAGATTCATTTAGGTTGTTGCAAGCACAGTCATGAGCCGTTTAATGCACACACATTCTGAGACATGCATCATCAGGTGGTTTCGTTGTTGTGTGAACATCACAGTGACTTACACAAACCTAGATGGGTACAGCCCACTACACACCTAGGCTGTAGTGGTATAGCTCATTGCTCCTAAGCTACAAGCTTGTACAACATGTCACTGCACAAAATAACATGAGATTAAATCAAACACAGAAGATAATGATACAATCAAGAGATGTCATAAATACAAGATGTGTGAGGCTGTAACACGACATCCTGTTTTACAGCAAACTTCCTTTTATAAGTAGAAAGAGTACACTCTAAAATAACAATAGTACAGTAAATACAGAAACCGGTAACACTGTGGTTCATTATCAGGTAGTATGTACTGTACTTGATTGTATGTGCTATACTTTTACATGACTGGCAGCATCACCACAAACAGAGTAATGCATTATGCTAGACAGCTATGATGCCACTAGGCAACAGAAAATTTTCAGCTCCAATTCAATCTTAGGAAACCACCACATTATATGTGATCTGCTGTTAACAAAGCATCAGAATGTGGCACAGGACTATATAATCAGTTCTTTTTATTACTGAGGATCATCCCACTGTACAACTAGACATTGATTTCCAACTCTGCTTTTCTAATGCCTTCGGCTCAGTCTCTGGAAACATATATCTGTATATGCCGAAGATTGTTAAGTCCACAAAGAATAAGCCTGCTTTTACAGAATTACGATGTTTCATTCTATTTTTATGTGTTTTCACGGTTCTCAAACTAGAGGGGAAAAAAACTAAACTACGCTGGAATTAACTCAGTAGGTTAGAACTCCACCTTAAGAAAACATTTCAAATCACTGAATGCAGCCTGTCCCAGGTTTTACAAGTCATGGCACACAAAAGGCTCTGGCCATTCTGAGGGTTGAAAACATCATTTATTTTAAGCCCACTACTTGGAAAGCTCCGTTAAGATACATTGAAAGAAAATATATTCTCGTTTTAATACCCTACATTTATTTTTTACAAAAATAGAAGTCTTATGAGCCAATAAAATGATATATAAAATAAAGTATTAACTAAGCAAAGTGATTTGAAAATTCCCAAAGTTCTCAAACAGTGAACATGGCTTTATTCTTCCTTCTTCGGGTGCACTTTTTTCTGATGCTTTAAAAAGATAAAAAAATTGACCAATGACTGTGACCTGGTGCCAAAGTGCCTCTCCAAAGCCCAATGTGATGCAATTCAACTTCCAAGCAGAAGGGAGTCAATCATTCCATCATGCCCATTGTGCAACAAATACTCACCAACCACCTACAACCTGCCATAGGCATTCCAGGCTGCAGGGATCAGCAGTGAACGAAACAGACCAAAACTGCTGTACTCAGAGAACTTACAGTCTACTGCAGGGGAAGAAACAGGTACATGAGTGGACTATTTATGGTGCTGGGTGGTGGGAGACATGAAAGACAAAAATAAAGTGGGGAAAGGGAAAAGGAGTCCTGGGAGATGGGATGGCCCTAGGACTCGCTGAGCAGATGCCACTGGATTAATGACAAAGGTAAGGAGAGTGCCAGGCAAGCATCTGGGAGGATAATGGGTTCTGGTTACAGAACCGCAATAGTTCTGAGGCAGGCATGTGCTTATGAATCCATGGAATTAGAGGAGGACACGTTCCTCAGAGCAAGGCAAGGAGTGACAATGAAGGAAAGGAGAGCTTGGAGAGGTGGGGTAGTACAGCCCGTCCACAAGGCTTCATAGGTTATTGTAGCGACTAAGGCTCTTTCACCTGAGCAGGACAGGATGGAAAGTCAAATGAGAATAGCTATGCTCTGCATGCAAACTTCACGTTGGACAGTAGACTCATTTCTGGATGCCACATTTTGAGGGGAAAAAACAAACAAACCAAACCAAACAAAAAAACCTGAGAGGGTTCAGTTAAGACTGAGAAACAGGAAGGCTCTGGGAAGCTTGACACAGTGATGGAGGAACTTACAGATGTTTAGCCCAAGGAAAAAGGAAGAATTTACTGGTTGCTCCAAAGAGCTGAGGAATTATCAGAGAAAGGAAACACTTTTTTTTCTGTGATCTGCAGAGCAGACTTGAAGCCATGAATTAAAAAAAATTTTTTTTGAAAGAAAATTTTACCTTAATGTAAGGTTTAACTTTCTAGTATTTATAGTTTTCCTACCATGCAATGGGTGGTCCTAAGAGACAATTCACGTACAATAGCAGTAGCAACAGGAAGAACAGGAGCTAATTTCTAGGTATGTCTACTGTACGCCAGATGTCATAATACTTGGACTACTATCTCACATCATCCTCCCACAATCCTCTGAAGCAGTATTATTAATGATGAGGAAACTCAAGCTTATTCAAGTTCACATGGCCTGCCTAGGATTATGTGACTAGTAAGTGACAGAGCCAGTACTCAAACCCAATTGTTTGACTCACGCCCCAACCTCGTAACCTGTATGTTTACATTACAGGTATGTTTACATAGTACATAAAATGACCATCCAGAAGGCAGGAAGTTGGAGAGAAGATTCTTGCAAATGGAGGAAAATTAGATGACCTCTAAGATCCCTTTTATAATTCTATGGTTACATTTTTCCCAAGTTTCCATCTTATTTTTAAATGTTTCCTTTGACTCCACCCACGCTTCACAGAAACTCTGTACTGCTAAATAGGGCTAAAGATGAAATAATTTCATTATAGAATAAATTTCCTATTCAAACTCTAATGCTCAGGCTAATCATTCCCTGGTTTTCAGTAACATATTTTATCAGTTTCCATATATAACTGAAGGTATTCTTGACTTATCTCACATATATTAATTTCCTTATCCCATATTTTGTATCTGTGGTGATTCAAATATATCTTCATTTTCATATACTACCTGTGCAGGCAAGAAAAAATTATTTTCAATTAAGCATAAATCCTTCAAAATACAACAGAAAATCAACATTTGGTACCTAATTTTAAGTACAGAAGAACAGTAAATATAAAAGCAGAATGTAGGTATGTAGATTTGAACTCTTAAGTCCATGGAAACCTCAAGATTCATCCCTGCTTTGTATAGTTGGTTCTTCACCAAATAGGGGAAAAGGGGCACTAAGGAGAGCTGAAGCAGTGCACCCTCCACACTTCAACTGGAACAACTTCTGAATGCTCTGGAGAACACAATGGAAAGTCATTGCTTTGTAGGGTAATTACGGTCCAATGTAAGAAGAGATAGTCTGGCAAGCCTGCGCTTACCATTTGGATATAACAAGTGATTAACTCTACTTACAAAAATGTTTTCCTCCACACTTCATAGCCACCAGTATGGCTACTACCAAACAAACAAACGAACAACAACAAAATAGAAAATAAGCTTTGGCAAGGACATAGGGAAAGTGTAACCCTTGTGTGTACTGTTGGTAGGAATGTAAAATTGCACAGCCACTGTGGAAAACAGTACGGTAGGTCCTCAAACAATTAAAAACAGAATTACCATATGATTCAACAATTCCAGTTCTGAGTACACCTCAAATGACTGAAAGCAGACACACACAGAGATACTTATATTCTTACATTCCTAGCAGCATTAGTCCCAACAGCCAAACGGTGGAATCAACCCAAGTGCACCACTGATGGATGAATAAACAAAATGTGGTGTATACGGGGTCTGTCCAGAAAGTACCCAGCCACGCAACTGTTCCTGTTATATTGACAATGCCTGGATTTTTTTCTGGACAGCCTGTGTACATACAATGTAATATTATTCAGGCTTAAATAGGAAGGAAATCTAACACATACTATATAACATGAATGAACCTTGAAGGTATTATGCTAAATGAGATAAGATAATCATATATATATATATGTATTTATTTTGTATGGGTATGACTCCACTTATGTGAGGTACCCAGAATAGTCCAATTCAAAGAGAGTAGACTTGCATGTATAATAGCATTCATAGCAGAATGGTGGTTGCCAGAGACAGGGGCATGTGAGAGAGGAGAATGGGAAGACGTCGTTTAATGGGTACAGAGTTTTGGTTTACAAAGACAAAAAGTTCTGGAGATGGATGGTGGTAATGGTTGCACAAAAATTTGAATGTACTTAATGCCACTGAACTATATACTTATAAATGGTTATGATGGTAAATTTTTATGCTATGTGTATTTTACCACAGATAAAAATATTTCTTCTCCAAATATTGGTCTAAAGCAGGGGTCTCCAAACTACGGCCTGCGGGCCGCATCTCATCTGGTCCATGGAGACCTTTTTATCTGAATAAAATAATATTAAATAAATAATTAAAAACAACATCTATGTTTTGATTCTTTTTTATTTGGACCTCGAGTGTATAGTTGGCCCCCAAACTGCTGTTTGATAGTTAATGCGGCCCGCGGGCTGAAAAGTTTGGAGACTCCTGGTCTAAAGTATACAGTGAGTTTGGTTTGTATTAACACGAAAAACTATGCTCCCGTTGTAATATATAACATAATTTAACTTGAGTCTCTCAAATTACTAGTCAATATAAAAATGCATATTTGATCTATATAAAGCCACAGTATAAAATACAACTATATTCCTAACATTTTAACAGCTATTTACTTAGTAGTCACTCCGTGTGGAAAAATCCCCAAATATAATCATCATACTTGAATGAAATCTGGGGCAGAACTACAATCAAATAATTCTAAAGAGAATGGTGGAAGTCTAGTGATTTCCAAACTGGAAAAATGGCTGTAAAAATACAGAACAGTTTCTGACATGGTACTCAGGTAGGACCTACAAGTGATGTAGCCTACACAGATACTGTGGATGAGCCACAAAATCTGGCTCTGAATTCTCTTAAGGTCAAAACAGAGTGAGAAATACAATTACGTCCTTTTAATTGTCCACAAGGAAAAAAATTCATATCAGTTCTTTAGAGAAAACAAATTCCCTCTTTGCCTTTATCTCTAATTTCACATTCAGAGTAATATACTGGGAAATCAAAGTATTCAGGGGCAAAATAATCAGTAATGTCATTACATCCAATTTTTTAAATGCCCTTCAACATAAATTGAGAGCATAACTCCAACTTACAACTCGGTGAGAGCCATTTTTCAGAAAACCAAGAAAATACAAGCCAGGGTGTAGCATTCTGATAGTTTAGTTTAATTTCAGGACAAAATGTAAAAGACTTAGAAAATGGCCAGATTCTAGATCTTCGAAAAAACGTGACCTCTAACAAGCAAAATGTTTACAAAGAGTTGGATATTTCCCATTGAGAACCAGGAACACAGACACATAGGCAAAATCTGAAGACGCTGCCACTTTCTGGGCTATCCGCTTATTTCTAAAGTCGGTGTCCTTTTGTCACATTGAGAATTAGCTCATATATGGTCACATCAGCTTTGAAACAAGGTGGCCAGGGGAAGCCGGAATGGCTCAGTGGGTTAAGCGCTCACTTTGCAGTGCCGGGGACCGAGGATCGAATCCCGGCCCCGGCCCCAGCCCGTGCGGAACCATATGCTGAACTGGGAGCTCCCCCAGTTCAGTTCTCTCTCTGTATCTCTGTATCTCTCTCTCTCTCTCAAAAATAAATAAATAAATAAATAAATAAAATATATTAAAAAAAATATATATATATAAAAAAAAAAACCCAAAAAACAAGGTGGCCTGTATTCTCTAATGGATGAATGTTCCTAATTCAAGCCACCTGTGATACAGAGGTTGCTCTTCAGAGCTAAATTTGAAGGCAGAATGCTGGGTTTAGCTCTTAAGTGTAGCTCCCTCCTAGCTACATAAACTTAAAGTAGCTGACTGTCTACCCAGCCCCCACTCTCATCTGTAAAATAAAGAAAAACAGATCAATTGCATCAATCATTTCAAACTCAGATCAATTATATCAATCATTTCAAACCGTGTTTTATGGAGGTGCCTTAGTAGAGGAGGAGGTCCCTTCACGTCCGTCCATCTGTCTGAGATACTGGCATCCACCTCAGTCCCTAACAAAACCTTTGAAAAGCACCAGACTACATGCTCTCCACTTGGGTCTATGTGATTTGGGTATTTTCAACAATTAATCCATAACACAAAGTAAAACCAAAAAAGTGAAGGGAGTATTCAAAATTAAATCTTTTCTGTCACAAGGAAGAGACTTTACTGAGGTGAACTATATTCACAGGCTTCATTTTTAATTCCGTTGTGTAGAACCCAGAACAACATCAGAAAAAAAGTCTCCCTTATAGAAACATTCTTATAAGTGAAGGCTGATGTCTCAGGTAAGCTCCAAGAGTTTCTTGAATGTAGCAAATAAATAGCTAAAGGAATAGATGATGTCACTACAGGCTAGTATCCAGCCATCAGAGGTAACTCGGTGTCCACGTTGCCAGCCTGGGAGGTTATAAGCCCCCTTCTGCCAGAGGACAGACACCTTCCCTGATGCTTGCAAATCTGCCCTGATCCTTGCTCAACTGCTGAGCAGAACTGCTGGGCTTCTTGTCATTCATATCACCACCTACTGTTTCCCATCAGGGTTTTTTGGATCTAACACCCCATGCCACACACTACTTTCATTTCACTTCCCTTTCCCTGATGGAGCACAAAATCCCTTCCAGATATTTTTTTCTGAAAATGACGCATGAGAAGGCTGTTTTATATAAGCTAATGGGTTTATCCTTAACTCATTGGAGTCTAACAGCAATTCAAAGTAGAGAGAAGGGGTTTATGTTAATAATCCTGTGTCACACAGGAGGAATGTGAGGCCTTGGAATAAGTTGCCCAGAGTTATAAAACAAGAAAAAAGTCACTAACATTGGAGCCCAAATACCAGGACTCCAAATAATTGCAGGTTCCTATTCTACCATCTATGCTTTCTTCCTAGGCCTTTCCCCATACTCTCCCTGAGTTTTTCATAAAGTTGGCTTGTATAATACAAGGCCAGCTTGTCCAACCTGAGGCCTAGGGGCTACTTGCAGTCCAGGATGCCTTTGAATGTGGCCCAACACAAATTTATAAACTTTCTTAAAACATTATGAGATGTTTTGCAACCTTTTTTTTTTAGCTCATCAGCTATTGTTAATGTTAGTTTATTTTATGTGTGGCCCAAGATAATTCTTCTAATGTGGCCCAGGGAAGCCAAAGGTTGAACACCCTTGGCTATAAGGAATAACAACAACCACTTGGTAAATAATGATAAACCTTTGAGCTTCTGAAGAAAATTAAGTACAGCTTATCCACCTTTTCCTCTTTGGTGCTGAAACCAAGGTTTTGAGAAGGAAAGAACAAGATGGAATATGTTGAGCAGACAACAGAAAAAATCCTCTAAGAACTGGGGTTGGGAGGTGAAAAACTGAAGAGACAGAAGAAAAACGTGGAGGAAGGAAGCAAGTGAACGAAGATGACTCCAAAGTACTAAGGAATAGAAAAGAAGTTGTGAGGGGTGAGGGAAAAAGAGGAGTAAGGTGAGCAGCAAGGTGGAGGGGGAAAAAAGGAGATAAACGCTAAGCAATTTAAAAAAAAAAAAATGGAAGAGCTGGGTAAGAGAAAAAATATGTACATAGTCAAGATCTTCTAAAAGTTTTAGGTGTTTTAAATACTAAGAGGGCAAGCTGTACTCTATACTGTGTACTTTAGTGTCACTCAGTGTGGAAAGATGAAGCCTAGGAAATACGTTATTAAAGTCTATTTGATAAAGCGATACAAGTAAAGCTGGCAGTGATATGAGGAGGAACCCCAAAACCCCGGAATTATCGACCAGGGCTCTCCTCTAGATGAGTGTTCTAAGAACCCACCTGCATCAGTGTACCAGCTGATGTTGCGAGAGGCTGCGTTCGCCTTCAGTGAATTTTTTTTGGAGACTCTTTCAGCACGTTTGCCCTTCTCATGATGGGTGATTTACATCAACAACGTGCAGCATGACAACACACCTGCCCACACTGCATCTGCCCACACCTGCCAGAAAAGACATGTTATGCCCTACCTTCCTTATTCACTTGATCTCGTCCCAAGCAACTCTTGTTTGTTTCCCTGGATGAAAGAAGTCCTCAAAAGGAAATGTTTTGCCAATGTGGAAAAGGTGAAACAAAATGGCAGAAGCACTGAAAGGCATCAAAATCTACAAGTTCAAAAACTGTTCTGAGCAGTAGAAAAATATTGCATCAAACAAAGAGTACTTAGAAGGTGACTGAAGTTTAGACATGTAAGAATATACAACTTTTTATAAATAAATTCTAGGGTTTTTTGGGGTTTCTCCTCATATCGTCACTAAATTACAAAATACTAGAACTAAAAAAATACAATTTGTAATCTGGAAAAGAACAAATTTCAAAAAATCAGATCTTTTTTTTTTAAGATTTATTTATTGTTTTTGATAGAGAGAGAGAGATACAGAGTCAGAGACAGAGAGAAGGGGGAGGGCCCAGAACAGTCTCCATAGTTGTACGTCATTGGTTTTTCCACATAGTTTTGTCCCACAGGTGGGCGAGGGGCTGCACAGGGCAGGAACTGGGCCGGGGACTCACCCCGGTGAGAACTGAACTGGGGGCACTCCCCAGTTCAGCATATGGGTCCGCACGGGCCAGGGCCGGGATTCGATCCTCGGTCCCCGGGGCTGCAAAGTGAGCGCCTAACCCACTGAGCCATCCCGGCTTCCCCAAAAAATCAGATCTTAATGGGGCTGATTTTTAAAAGAAATTTTTTGGAAAGAATCCAAATAAATATCAGGAAAAAGAAAATGGATAAAGATTAGAAAAAGAAATTGTAATTACAGATCCAGATCTAACATAAGGTAAAAAGACAATAAAATATTAGGAACACCTTTGTAACAATAAATTCTAAGCTTAAATGAAAAGAATAAATTCCTAGAAATATATAACTTGTCAAAACTGATCCAAAAAGAAAAGAAAACTAAAATAGTCCTATAACCATCAATACTCTAATTACTATTCATATTTTTTTTAACTGACAAAAATAAGGTAGTTTTATAAGCAAGTTCTACTAAATTTTCAAGGAAAAGACAAATTCAATTTTATGTAAGCTCTTCCAGAGAAGACCAAGGTGGGAAACACTCCCAAACTCATTTTAGGAGACCAGGGTAATCGTGATACTAAATCCTGAAGAAAGAACAACAACAAAAATTACAAGCCAATCTCACTCATAAACAGATGCTAATGTCCAAAAGAAACCAAATGAAGGAGAATGTTAAAGATAATGCATCATGACCAAATTAGGTTTACTCCAGGTACAAAAGGATGATTTTTTCATGAGGAAAAGTCTAAACATATACTTTGCCTATACAAATTTTTAAAAAGCTTATTATTCTATTTCTTATTAGATGCAGAAAGAACATTAGATAAAAAGTCAATACCCCTTTCATGATAAAAATTAAAAAGTTTAACAATGTAAGAATCAAAGGGAACATCATTAGTCTGATAAATGATATTTACTAAGTATCATTCTTGACAGTGAATCATTCACTACAAGTTAGAAGCATGCTTTTCTTACCCCTGCAATGGTTGAGGCTGATCTGAGGTACAAACAAACTCTTCTCTTAAATATTGTTACATATATCAAGTACATAGGTTCAAGGCCATGACTTGCTGCGTGTTTTTATGTGACTAATCTTAAATCATAATGTTTAAGCCATCAGTTCGGTTATAACATGTATCTGAGAGATAAAGCAAATTCCAAAGTCAGTGTTGGTGTGGTGGTTTTTATTCTTTATTATTTTTATAATTCTTTGGTTAATGATTTGTAGATTGCAAGTGAAAATTTAAAAATCATGTATTTTATTGTATTTGCAGTGTTTTTAAATTTTTTTCACAGTTCAGCACATATTAGTAATAAATGTATCTCTCACATACATGCGACCTAACACTAATCAGAAGGATCAAAAACAAACAAACAAAAAAAATCAGGGATGAATGCAGATTTGTACCTTCTCACCTTCTAGTCAACATTGTCCTGAAACCTCTAGCCTGTTGGCCCCACATTCATTTGTAGCCAGAAAAATAAACAAGAGGTATAAGGATTGAAAGAAAGGAACAACACTCATTATTCACAGATTATGATTGTCTAAAGAGTTGTAATCATGGTCTAGCTTCCTTTATTTCTATTTTTTCGCTTCCCATTTATTCCTCTGCTAGCTGCAATCTGACTTCTGTGTCATGCTTCTAAAACATCCCTTAAGGACTGCAATGACCACCTGGCTACCGAATCTAAGGACACATTTCCGTCACCATCTCACCTTGAACGTCTTATCCCCATTGGCCTCCCCTCTTCCAGACTTCTTCCCCCTCTCTGGCTGCTTTTTTCTCAGTGCTCACCACTGGCTCCCTTTCTTCCACTTGTCCTTTAATGTCAGTATGCAACCCTTTCATTTCAAACCCTTTCAAGGTATACTTCACCTAGGTGATATTATGTACTCCTTCAGTCTCCATCATCATGTTTATTCAGGTGACTCCCAACACTGATGACACCCATATATTTACTGGACAAAATGATCTTACTTGAATGTCATCATGTCCAAAGGGGAACAGACTCCTCCCCTCCTATTCCCTTTATTACCTGCTCAGTCACCTTCTATCCAGTGACTTCCGTCCTACACCTGGGAGTCATCTTTGACTTCACCTCTCCCTCATTCCTCATAGTCCATCTATTATCAGCTCATTTAGTTTTGAAGTCTCTGTCTGCTCTTAATCTTCCTTTCCCTTTTACAGCCACCAACTAGGTTCAGACTCTGATTATCTCTCAAATTCCTACACTTGGTTGCCCTGCTTTCAAGGACTGTCCTCTCATCTGTCTCATAAGCAAATCTGATTAAATCTCTCCTCTGGTTAAAATCTTTCAGTGATTCTAACCACTTAAATTAAAATTCAAACTCTTTAGGCTTAACTACATCTTTCAAGAAGACCCTGCTTCTATTCATCTAGCCTTGATTTTTTCTTCCCCCTATCTGATCCAGTCTTAATAAACTATTTGCTAGAATTCATCCTTTCTGTTCCCTCTGCATATGTTGTATCTTCTCTAGGAACCTTTTCAGTCATCTGGCTTCTGTGGTAAACTCTAAGTTTTATGAAAACAGACTGACATAGCAGTATCTGACAAGGTAAAGATTCTGTAAATACTTTTGGAATTAAGGGAAAAAAATCTACTCAAATATTACATAAAGCATACTATATGAAATACTACATAAAGGAATAGAAATGAAGTCCATGGCAGAATTATAAAAATGTATAGGAGTTACAGCCTTAACATTCTGAAATTAAAATGAGAGTAAAATTATATGTGCCTATAACACCCAAAATTCATCAAGAAGAGTCTAAGTCAAGCATTGCATTCTCTAATAGGCATACGGTAGGGGAATAAGATAACACACAAACATGTTATGCTACTAATTAAAGTATTATGCATTTTTGTTCAAAACTCCATAAAAATTATCAAAATGGAAAACATCTTCATTTTACATATTCATCATCTTTATTTGTGTTTAGCTTATGTTCTAGTTGCTTCCAAAATCGCTGTGTAGCAGTATATTTCTGGATTACATATAAAACAATAAAAAATTTTTATAAACAATAGTCTTAATGAACTATTTGCTATAGTTTTTATAAAACTGTTTTTATAAAACATATAAATGTTTTTATAAAGCATATAAAAATTTAAGAAAATCTGTTGAATAATGTAGACCAAGTAAAAATTTTAAATTTCTAATTTTTAAAGGAGTTAGTTTTCTTATAATTCTCATGAAGCTGATAAACACAATTATAATGCATTTGAATGCCAGAAATACTAATACGTTTTTAAAAGCTGTCTAAAAGAATATAAATGGCAAATATCATAAGTTGTACATAGGGCTTACAATGTTGCATAATCATGTTATGAATAATTTTGTGTAAAATATTTAATATGTACTTGAAAATGCATGTACTGTGTATTAATACTACCTTGAATGTTGGTACATGCATTTTCTTTTAATATGGAAAATCTAATAAGCTTTTTAATTTTCCCTCATTCTGCCGGTGCGCAGTAGAGAGATTACGTGGTTCAGTTTCTCCATCAGTGAAATTCCCCAAAATTAAGATTTGAAGAGCTTCTAAAGAGGGGAGACTTGAGTCTTGCAGTGATATTCAAAGTAATACAATTTCCTTTAAGATCCCCAAGTCTAGTAAACATAGTATTGGGACAAAGGCTGAAATCCCTCTCTAGTATTCATGTTCAGATTAAACATCTACTCAATCCAAACTGAGCTAACCTGCCAAAGTCATCAGCCTCAAGGCTGAAATCAAACATTATTTGGATCAGAGATTAACTTTGGTGAGTTCTCAGAATGAAAAGAAAATGGACATATAGAGTCCCCTATTCTAAGAGCCTACACATTACTCCACCAACTTGCATTTCAAACATTTTTCTTTCTTTTGAAAAAGATTCCTGCTAAGCAATTTTGTGTCTTCAAGATGAAATGTTTTCTTTCATTCTGTAAACCTAACTCAAATTAAGAAATTTTTGGTAAAGAAATTTAAAAACAGAAAAATTTTAACAGCTTTTATAACTCAAAAGTTATTTATATATATATAAAAGTGCTATGCTCTTTCCTGGCATCTTCCCCTCCTGACTGTCCTCCCTCCAAATCCAGAAAAACATCAGCACAACAGAAAACATAAAACAACCAGCCACATGCTCTGAACGCTGGGGAACGTGATTCTCCTCTGGTTTAGGCTACAAAGAAAGCCTATGAGTAATCAAAAATCCTTAATCAAAACAAAGTTAAAAGCCAGCTCCCCACTCCCAACCCCCGTATATCTGCCCTTTCTCTTCTCAATCTACTCATGCATTTCCCCTCCTTTTCTTGGAATTTTAGTGGCCTCTTAACAGCGGATGGTAAGTTCATCTCAATGTCAGACAGCAGAGACATGTAAAAAAAAAAAATCACTAACTTAGAAGGTTATTTAGGACAATAATGTCTTTCACTGCCTTACTCCTCCCACTCCGGCTCCACTTGACCTACTACAAATATTTCGCTGCAAAAAGAAAAGAATCAGTCCACGGGCTTTCCCCCCAGGGGCTCTCCCTGCGGGAACCTGATGCAAACGTAGGGCCAGCAGCAAGATCTCGGCCGGGCAGGGTCTCCCAGCTTCCCGCACCCCTCCCCACATGTCCGCGCGGCTGCCGTCTGCTCTGCATACACTACAACTATTCTTGGATCTACTCACATCCCTCGATCTCGTTCGGCTGCCCTGCCCCCTTCCCTTCCCGGTGTCCTCTGTCACGCAGCTGACCCAGCAAAGCCCCCAGCAGGCACACACACACACCCACCCACCTGGGCCGAATCTGGGGATCCCAGCTCGCACGCCAGCCTGCGCTCCTCTGCCAGCTCCAGCACAAATGTGCTCGGCCTGTTCCTCCACCGCCTCTCCAGCCAAGCCGGGAGGCGCGACCCAGGGCGGCACCGCAAGGTCTCCCTAAGTCACCTTTGCGCCTCGAGGCCGGCCCCTGACTCCAGCGAGGTTGTGCAGAGGTGTGGCCCGCCCGCCAGCAGCCCAGGACTGCAGGGGCCCCAGAGGTCCGCAGAGCCGGGATCCAGGGCTCGCTGGGGACAGTGCGCGGAGAGGCGCGGGGATGGCCTGCAGCAGGAGGCTGGCGGTGCTGCCGTCGTCCAGTCCCTCCTCCTTCACCCTCCCCTCTGCGGCGCCTAGACGCGCAGGTAGAGACCGGCGATGGGGCGGTGAGCCTGCTCTGCCTCTCGGAGCAAGGCGGTGCGCTGCTGGCCCGGAATTTTCGGGGAAGGAAGTAAGGAAACTGCTACTCGTGCTCTGCGTGCATCCCGCGGAGGCGCCTGTGAGGTCCTAGAGTGGGCTGTGTGCTCCAGCCCTCTGCTGGAGGCTACAGCCCTGACAACTTTTAAATGGCCAGCCCGCCCCTGGGGAAAAGCAGACACATCCTCTCTTCTGGAGTCTTCCGTGTCCACAATAACTGACACTCGGCTTACACGAAAGGGTTAATAGTTCCAATGCCCAAACAAAGGCTGAGCTAGTCTTCACATATTTGTATATACTTGCCAGGCTACCATTTGAGCAATGAGGAAAAACGATGGTGTTAATCCTATTAATGTGAAACCTACTTAGAAGACATGGAGGGTTTCAGATTCTAGCCAGGCATGAAGGGGTAGACAAAGGCCCAAAGGAGAACAGGAAAACCGACCACATAAATGGGATGTTCAGCCTAATGAAAATCCTGCTTAACTATGAGGCTGGGTATGGAGGTCAGACTTTTTGTTCCAACAGTAGTTACAAACCTCTCTAACAAGTCTAAATCTGTTCTCAAACTTTAGTAAACAGAGTAATACAGAAAAAAATTGATTATATCCTTGACAAGATCCTAATTAGGTAAGTTTATCATTCCAAAAATGGCAGCTGTATTTGCATTACAGATGTAGAATGTATAGAAGATAAATACAATGTCATACCCAGAAAAGTTGGAATTAATGTCAGGGAAGCTTCATGGTGTCTTTGAAAAGCCAGTTTGCTTTCTTTTATTTTTTTTCATTCTAAGATAGATTAACTAAATAGTATATTTTGAAAAGTCTTATTTGGCACTAAAAGGAGCCCTTGCTACTGAATCTTTCTCCCTAGGACCTGAAAATTAGAGAATGAATTCAGTTTATAAATTAGTACTAGGCAGCAAAAACAAAACAGTGAACACAGGCTACTTTGTTTTAGAAAGCAATCTACAGGGCGCCTAAGATGCGCCAGGCATTATATTAAGGAACTACACATAAAAGAACTCATTTGTATTCTGGAAATGGAATTTCAGATTTGGAAATGGTATTCCAAAAACATATTAATTTGCTCAAGGTCAAGAAAGCAGACTTTACTTTAGATCCTGATTGGTCTGAGCCAAAAGCTTTTTTTCTTTCCTTTGTACATTCATTATTCATTCATCCAAGTATTTATGAACTGTCTACTACAAGTCAAGTGCTATGCTAGACACAGATTCTACAAAAATAACTGAGATACAGTTGCTTATTTAAGGAGCTCCAGTTTAGGATATATATGTAGACAAGTAAATATATAAGAATACAATGTGATAAGTGATATAATAGTAAGGTACTTATGGAATGGGAATGACATGTAACCCAGTTTTGAAGGGAAGGACCTGAGATTAGGAAATAGTGGCAATAATCCAACAGAGCCATCCTGAGAACTTTGTCTAATGAATAGTCAGTGCAGGATTTGTGTATTGGGTGGGGAGAAAGAGAATAAAGTGAGACAGACAACTGAGACACCGTAAGTAAAAATGACAGGACTTGAATAAAAGTGGGGATAAGGAAGAGGATGAACCAAAGACAGATCTCATGTTTCTAGCTTGAGTTACCGAACAGGTGGCAATTCTGAATTGCATTGACAGCTCAAGTTTTATACACATTGGTTTTGAAATGCCTCGGATATAATCATATGTAAATGTTCAAAAGGCAGCTGGACATACTGGTTCATAGCTTGGGAGAGATCAAAAGTGGAGATATCTGAGTCATCATGGATTTCTGGTTGGAGGAGTGAGTGAGATCATCCAGGCAGAATACTGAGTGAGAAGGCCACCACAGAAACCTAAGGAAAGTAACATTCAAGGCCCAGGCAGAAGAAAAGGTGCTTTATAAGACAACTGAGGAGGAGCTTCTATAAAGGAAAGAAGCTGCTAAGAGGTAGTAGGTACCGTGGAAATCAAAAAGAATTCCAACATGCAGGCAGCAGTCAACTGCCAGATCCTTCCAAGGACAAGCAAGTTAATTTTAAGTGTCCTATGATTCAGCAATAGGAAATATTGGCAAAAATGGTTTCAGTAGACTAGTTAAGGAGTAAAGAAGTAGAAACACAGTATCACATTTCCAAAAATGGAATTAGAAAGGGATGCAGGTTCCACCAAAGCTATAAGGGAGTAGAGACTTCAACTGAAGAGAGGTACTGATTTTGAAGCAAGATTTAAGGAGACAAACACCTCCAATGAAAGGCAAGGAGAAAGATAAAAACTGGGGTCAGGAACTAGCAGGGAATTGAAAGCATGTACAATGATTGTCTAATATAATGTTTAACAAGGAATTTTGCTGAGTTGAGGAAGACTAGGAAACTGCAGAGATGAGAAACACAGGTGAAGGCCTGAAGGATACAAACATTAGGAAATGAAATAGAGATTAGGAACACAAAATAACTAAAGGAGTCTGAACAGCACAAGAAGTTAAATGACTATTGGAGACAATGACGTTATAGAGCTACAAGTCCACAATGAGGGCATGATTTCTCTCCAAAGACATCAGCATCTGGTCCAGAGCAGCAGTGCCATTCAGGTGGCTCCAATATAGAGTCTGAATCTTTCCATTATGTCACAAACTCAGCATCACTGCCATCCCAATCACTCATGTAGGTTACAGCTCTTTGGCAGTTAGAAGATTTAACATGGAAATAAAATATTTTATAAGTGAGCTTACCCTAACTTTAAATAGGCAAATTCCCACCTTGGAAAGACAGGTTTGACCAATATCAAGGGGAGCTTGAAAACACACACAACAAGATGGGCACCAATGATGGCATCTGCATGACATTTTAACCACTCTGACACCGCTAATAATATTTTATTAGCTCTTTGAATGGAACTCTCAAACAAGGTTAAAGAAAACATCACAGCATTTACATTCTGTTATAGTATGTTTCCCAAGTATATCACCCTAAAGACATCTAGTACTCATAAGTTTCCCTTTACTACATCAATCACAAACCTTACAGATGATTTTATTGCAGAGTTTCTTAACATGAGTAGTGCTATTTATAAGTAAAATATACCTACATAATGCCTCATTTATGTACAGGTCATAAGGAAATATCAAGTATCATAGTCATATCAGAGCATTCCTAAATAAGCAAAGAATACCCATGTACCACAGATATTGATGGCCCAAAATCTAAGCAATATGGTCTATGCTTACCCCTAACTTTTTCACATAGAACCAGATTACTCTTACTATGGACACAATTTTACCGAGTTTGGTTTTCTCGTTTTTGTTTTAATAAATAGAAGGTTTAAAGAGTAAATCACAAGGGATCAGTACTTTACTGCTAGGGACAAGCACACAGTCAATCTAAACATCAGAGTTGATTTTAAAACACAGAAGGAACCATAAAGAAAATAGTCAATAATATCACAGTAACTTTGTATAGTGACAGATGGTAACTTGACTTAATAGGGTGATCACACTGTAAGGTACATAAATGGCAAGTCAATGTTACACACCTGAAATTAATGTAATATTGCATGTCAACTATACTTTATATAAAAATTTTTAACTCCCACCAGCAGTGTATGAGGCAGTATAAAGATTCCTCAAAAAATTAAGAATGGAATTGCCATATGACCCAGCAAACCCTCTTCTGGGTATCTACCCCAAAAACTTGAAAACCTTCATTCGCAAAGATATATGTACCCCAACCCCAATGTTCGTTGCAGCACTGTTCACGGTGGCCAAGTCGTGGAATCAAACCAAAGTGTCCTCTGATAGATGACTGGATAAAGAAGTCGTGGTACACTTACACAATGGAATACTGCTCAGCAATAAGAAAAGATGAAATATAGTCATTTGTGACAACATGGATAGAATTTGAAAACATCTTATTAAGCAAAATAAGTCAGATTGAAAGAATCAAGAAACATATGATCTCACTTATAGGTGGAATATAAAACTGAAAGTAACAAAGAAAGAAAAACTCATGGAAACAGTCAATAAATACTTAAGTGGTTACCTGAGGGTAAAGGGGAAGGTGGGTAGGAGAGTGGTGAAGGGGAGGAGTAGGAAGGGAGCATCAAATATATGATGGAAAGAGAGCTGACTCTGGGTGGTGAGCACATAATGCAATATACAGATGATGTAATGTAGGACTATACACCTGGAACTTATGTAACTGTTACCAACTGATGTCACCCCAATAAATTTAACAATTAAAAATAATAAAGAAATAAAATTTTAAAGGAAATCACAATAGTACGTATGAGATATTTTAAACTCAATAATAAAAATTTGGCATATCAAAACAAAACAAAATAAAACAAAAAATAAAAAACCATAAGTAACAAAAGAGAATTCAAAAAGCATTAGCAAGACTGATCCATTTCATTAAAAATAAATAAATAAGTGCTATAAACATTATCTCCTGAAGGCACAGAATAATTATAAACATACTAAAGGACAATCCTGACACACAGAAAAGATACAATTAAGTTTTTAAAATTTAGCCTAAGATGAGGTGGACTTGTACATCTGTAAACTGTCTAATTGTTACCAACCAATGTAACCTCATCAAATTTAACAATAAATTAAAAAAAAAAAAAAAAAAAATTTAGCCTAAGAAATAAATGTGTAACATTTAGAATAACAGTCATCATAAAAACAGTTTTGCTGGCCTGAGGGCTAGGATCTCTTACATCTATTGGGTCCCTAACTTTGTGCCAGGTTCTATACAAGGTATTTTGCCAGTAAGATCTCATTTACTCTTCAAAACACTTTTTTGGTTGGTCATTACTTTAAAAAAGAGACTGTATTTAAAAACTGAGGCAAAAAGAGATTAAATAGCAGAGTCAAGATTAGAACCAGGTCTAGTTGAGTTTAAAGCACATGACTGCTCTTTTAATAAAACTCCGAAATAAAAATATAATTTATGATGTCAGATAAATAAGGTGTTCTAGTACATATCCCACTATGACCTCAATGAAGCCATTAAATTCGTATGTTGTAATTTTTAGCCATTTGAAAGACTAACTTCAATAATGCCATTTTCTTTCAAATATTTTTAAGGCCTTCTCATTGTCTATAATCATATTTCTCAGGAGAAAATGCATGTTTTCTACCAAGGGACTCACAGAGTTGACATTTCAAAGAATTACTGAAAAGGAATCTTAAAGCTACTCTAAGAGTTTGAAGCAATAAATGCCATTAACTAAATGAATACTATGTGCCATGCAATATGCTAATATAGTTGATATACATATTATTTATCTCTACACATTTGATTCCCACACCCAACTCTGAAGTGTTTGTTTATATATTTTCATTTTACAGAAACTCACCTAAGGTCCCACAATTGGTTAGAGGGAAAAAAACTGACATTTAAAAGAGGTCCATTAGATTTTCACACCAGTGCTCTTTTTTTTTTTTTTT